>JASDQU010502827.1:18602-36585 GCA_032191745.1 Picea mariana | reverse complement strand
CTAATTGAAGTGTGAAAAGAAAGGAATAGAAGAAGTCAATTCCCTGACAGATAAATATGAGGAACAACAGACTTGAAAGATGAGGCACACCGGGCTTTCAATATTATATACAACAGGCTTAAAATATGAAAAACCACCATAGATTTTCACCAGCCGTATTCTTCTTATTCAAAGGCTTATTCTTCTTATTCCATTTCACATATACTTTCATATTTTATATATGTAATATCGAAATTATGTATTAAATGCATGCGGATATTGGTGTGGTGGATGATTGATCCATAGGAATGATTGGTGAATGGAAGAAATCAGTAGAAAACAACGGTGCAGAATGATCTTGCAAACTGACCCTGAATGAAAGGGAATTTATTGCTCACCTGACTTGGGAGGGTTTATGAAGCCAACCCAGCCTCTGCCCGACACTATATTACTTTAGATAAGAACTCCTTATGGATGTACGGCTTTGCCTTACTTCCATCTATGGATATACTGGAAATAAGGTACTTAAATAAGGCCCTTTATCAGGCTCTTTATAAGCCAAGGCCCTAAATAAGGTCCTTAAGTAAGGGCTTTTCCATGGCTGGTGCCCGGAGCCAAGGCCAAGCCAAGTTCCGGAGCCTGGGATGGGGCGTAGACATAACTCCACTAGAAATGCCATGGGTGTAACAGATACTACATTAACGCTGGCTTTACTTTCTTTCCCTCACCTTAGAGGGAAAGTCAAGGTCCGGAGCCAAGGCCTTTTATGGAGCCAAGCCTAGCCCTATAAGAGCCCTAGCTCACGGGAGGGGAGGTTGCTAACGCTCTATCCAACCCTATCTGAAATTCCATTATTAAAGTAGTCGACAAGTTGCTGACAACAGGGAGTGAGGGTTAAATCACTCACGTTATCACATATAAAAAAAATAAGAACAAGGAACAAAATAGCTCACCTGATCTTTAAAGAGTTATAAAAGGGTAAGGGCAAGTTTAGGCATGGGTAGGACTAGGCTCGCTAGTCACTTCGTTTGGTAAGTCCATGACACGAAGTCTATTGGTATTTGAACGAGTAAGGGGGACCGATCGAAACTTGGATCAGCATGCTAAATCGAGGATGTGCAAGCAAGCTCGACCAACGGGAGAGGAAGAATGGCTCGTCTAGATATGGACGAGGAAGTCAAATCAGAAATTCTAAAATAAACACGAAGCTTGCTCGGGGCCTTCCCGGAACATTTTAGGAGGAAAATTAGCATTTAACTCTATTGTTCTTGATAAAGGCTATCGGGTTCACCATCGGATCGGGTTCACTAAAGAAAGGCTATTCTCGTTGGTATAAATCATGAAGAAGGGCTATTTCTTCTCATTGGTATGGTGGCCGGCAGTTCGGTTCCTTCTATAATGTGTTTTTGCCTATGTCATTGTAAAGAGGAAGCCGATCTAACCCAAAGGTAAGGTCTAGATTTGGTGTGTTCAACTTACTTAACTAGCAGGCTTTGTGTTCCCTAAAGCTATTTCCCTATCGATCATTCTTTCCTGAGTGGGTTAGACTCTCTTATTCTCTTCTATCGGAAAGGCTATTTCACTAAAGAAGGAAGGGCTATGTCGCATTATTATGTACCTTAGTGAATCTCGTGCGTTTCCACAGCTATGGCTCGCTGATGAAATTAGTAGCTACCCACCGCTATAATTAGTAGCTGGGCACTGCATATCTTTCTATCTTATTGACTGCACGGCACACACGACCACACGCGACCATGGCACACGGGACCAGAGGCCCAGTTCAATGTTCAGTGGCTGCTCCGATTGCTGATAGCTATTCAGATGGAGGAACCCTTTAGATATTATACAAAGTGTATAAAGGGTGGGTTGTTCCATTCCTTAGTTGCGTAAGTGAGTGAATATCGCTCCTTCTTCATTCCAACAGCTATGTCCTGACCGGTTTCTTTTTGTCTGTTTCGGTTGGCGTGCTTATGTCTGTTCTGGTTGTCCTGGTGTTTCTTTAGGGCTCGTGGTTAATGATCCCCTGAGTAATGTGAAATGTCCTGAATAGTAGGAGCCCACCCCGACTGACCCTGGTTATGGCTGTTGGGTAATGATCCCCATAAAGGAAGGTCCCAAACCTTCTAATTGTGCTTTGTTTGACCCTTGGGCACATGCGCCGAATTAGGCTTTTTTTGAAGGAATATCTCCCCCTCATGGCGTGCGCAGGCGTGTACATCTATACGCTCTGCAATTGTTTCCTACTTCATATATACGCTATATTAATATATACGCTATATATTCCTTCATATACATGCTCTATCTAGTACATAAGATATAGGCTATCTAGTAACTAATCAATCAGCTATAGGCTATCTATTCCTTCATATCTCCACTATATAGTATCAAATCCTTTGCCTAAGCTAATCCCTTTGAATCATCACTAAATGAATGCATAAGAAAGTTGATCTCTTGTAATAGCATAAGAAAAGCTGATCTATGGCAAGCTTCTAAGCTGATCTCTGGCAAGCTTCTGCTGTGATCTCTCTGGCTGTTTAAAGAATGGTTGTCTTATCTCTTTCAAGGTAAAGCTGTGCATTTCCTAGCTCTAGATAGGTATTGTCAAAGCGGACCTCTGTTGAGCATAGCGAGCCACGCACTAGGCTTTTTGAGTTCCTATTAATATCTAAACCATGGGTAAAGCAAAGGTTATCTGTGTTGATGGGCAAGGTGAAGCCAAGGTAAAGCAAAGGCAGTAAAGGGTGAGATTGTGGTAGGGGAGTGGGTTAGTGTTTTAGCTATGATTATCTGTGATTAGTACATTGACCTTCCTTCTATGCCAGTGGAATGTGCTTCCCTTTCTTCTAGCTGGGATGCTTAAAGTGAACTTATGTCATTTCATTTGCTAAAGCACATTCCTTTGAGATCTCCCACATAGTGAAATCCCCTTCCTTTCCTTATAGTAGCAACCTTACCTTCCGACGTGATATGGAGTTGAGGACGACTAGGATGAATACCCTAATGGTAAGGTTTAAGTTCATGAGGAATAAGGTTTGATGAGGTAATGGGAATAAAGAATCTGCTTGGTTGGCTCTCTATTAGAGTAAGGCACCTAATAGAGGAAGTCAGTGGTAATAAAGAATATGCTTGGTTTCATTTTGAAGAAGGATTATCTACCTTATAATAAGTATTCTCTACCTTCTAAAGTAAAGGCCCTATATAAAGGCTAATCTCGCTTAGTGAATCTCCTTAGTGACTGAGGCTAATCTCCCTTATAAAGTAAGGTCCCAATAAAGGAATGTAACAATAGCTTTCACACCAGGGTTGATGAGAGCTATGATGAGACACACAAGGCAGTGTAGGTTCATTAGGCAAAGTTTCATATAAATAATAAATATCATTATGCCTTAAAGAAGAAAAAGAAAATCACGTCTGTCCAATGTGTTTATTGGTGGCTAGTTGTAATGGGATGAGCTTTGTGATTTGGTATTCTTTATAAAGATACACGTCAGAAGTGTGTGGTAGAGGATGGATTCCTCATTGGGGTGCTGAAAGTGGAAATTCTTAGGAAAGATAAATGCCATTCATATTAGCACCCTTACCTTATAGCTTACCTTATAGCTAGGAATCAATCCGTCTGTCCTGAGGGTTGACCTTATAGCAAGGATTATTATAGTGATAGGATTATTACAGTGATGAGCACCGAGTGGATTGGTTCGCACCTGGTTGCTAAGCTTTTGCACAATGGTTCATGAGTCAGTGGGAATGTCCAAACTGGGTATAAAGACTACGTTCCATAGGGGTTCATGAGCCAAAAATAGAATCCTTCCTTATTCTTTTGGTAGAGTGTGCGGGTGTGAATCCGTTGAGCGCAGTGCTGTCCCATAGGAAACCCAGTAGGTAGCGAGCTGCCCATCCATTGTAAGGCAAGGGAACCCAACCTGGTTGATGAGGCAAGCGAAAACAGTGGTTGATGTTTCATATCCATCCTATGAGAATTTTTATGCCATAGCATTGGTTGATGAGTCAGTGGTAAAGTCTCTGCAAGGGTGGGTCCTTTGGTAAGGGGAATAGATACAAGAAAGTATATCTATAATTAATCTCCTTATGCTAGGGGTTGATGAGGCAAGCGAAAACAATAGGCTAGGGGAATAGAGACGATCCCTTTTTCGGGTGGTTCAGGGGTCCCCCCTGGCTCATGAGGCAAGCGAACTCAGGCCCACAGGGTAATAAAGTCTCTGAAGGGTGGGTTCCTTCCTTAATAATGAATATATACCTTAAAKAATMTAAATAGAAGMACGTATGTCTGCCGAAGGTCTTGAATCGTCCCTTGCTTCTTCTCCATCCTTGAATCGTACCTTGCTTCRTGGAGCGGTATCGAGTAAAGAGACCTAGCCAGGGGTTAATGTTGAAAGAGACCTAATGATCCCCTGAGGAGTCTATGAGGTTCAATGTCTATGTCTCGTGAGTCTTTTCTTAGTGAATGGGTAAAGAGCATGTCCACAGCTATGTCTCGTGAGTCTTTGCTCAGTTGCTGAGGTTTAAACGTGGGTTGATGAGGGAAGAGTCACTGGGCACCTGTCCCTGAGCACGTAACTGCTATCATTAATCTCCCTCTCCCAATGAAACTGATAGAAAGATGAAGCCCATCTGAGCTAACTCTGTACTAGATTACTCTACTATAGTATAAATAGAATATCCAAATAGTCCAAGCCTCTAGTTCTACCCCGGCTAAGGAGAGTATCCAATCTGTAGGGTTCCTCTGAGAATGTGTCCTATTGGTGCTTCTTCTCTCATTAGCTTGTTCATTTCTTTGATATCTCTTCTCCATGTCTTCTCCCAATGGCTGGTTCATTTCTGATGCTTCCACAGCGATCTCAAGTTCGCGAGTTGGGTTGCTTGCGCACCCGAATGTAGGCTTTCAAGGGAGATCTGTAGTTCAGGAAGACTACGATGCATTGTTTCATATAATAGGTTGACCCACGTCTTAGGTTGGGTTAGCTCATCTTTAGGCATCCATAACATAGTAAGTACCATAGTCCTGATAGCCACGAATGAGTTACCAAAGGAAATAGAGGAGAATGCTTAGCGGATAAGGTACCGATCATCGATCCGCAGATAGGGTAGCGATCAAGGGTGTGATCCATCCGCTTTAAAGCTACCTTAAGGGTGGATATATAGGAGGTTAAGTAAATCCCCACTTTAGGGGCCTTATAGGTATTTCCCTTGGGGATTTCTGATATTCTTTAGGTATTCTGCTTTCTATCACATCGTTTAGGTGAATAGAGGAGAATTCTTATCTTTCTCTAATGATTATTTTTCTTTTAGGTCCAGCTGCACCCTGGGCGACTTGATGGATACGCAACCCTGAGCCACTGATATTTTTGGGTAGGATCATGAGGGGCCTTAATGTCACACTTTAGGCAACCTTCTTACTACTTAAGGCGCATTAACTCGGTATTTAGCTGTCCCAGATACTCTGTCTTAATGTCTTTCCTTGTCCCATAGACTGAACTGATATGTCTGTAGTGATGATAGCATTGCTAATCTGAAACCTATAGCAGGTTCATCACTAGCCTACAATAGATATAGTAATAGATATGCCCATAAATAGATAGTTATGCGGAGTCATAGCTCCAATCCCGATAAGGGGACCTCTAGTATAGAAGAGGTAATGAAGGATCGATACTTGGGTAGGTTCAGATATAGAGATTCCCTACTTGGGAGTGAGCGAAGCCACCAAGGCTACATACATCTATACATTGTCAGTCGAAGCAAGACCCAAACTTACAGGAGTGACTTCATTGCTCACTTCCAATGGAGGCACCCTTGAGATCGCGCATAAAGTATATTGTTCCTGCCCCCGCATGCTCTATGTGCTTACCGGGGAGAACGACTATCCACATCTTATCCTTTCTTATCTGCATCTTCTGATCCGGCATATCTGCATCTCTTATCCGCATTGTGGAAGTGCTGCGTAAGTGATGCGGAAGTCTAGATAGAGTACAATCATTTCCCTTTAGCAAAGTGATATTACATATCTTATCCACATCTCTTATGGGATATCTGCATTGGGAAGGACACTTACCTATATAAATAAAAAGAAAGATTCATATTATTTTATTTTTTATATCTCTAGAACATATGTAGTAATCAGTCTCAAAGGAGAACAGAGTGTTTTGAGGCTATGGGAAGAGAGCGCCCCAAAAGACGTCGGCCCCCTGCTCCTAGTACCACTAATCAATTATGCTCCCTTCATAGTTTTTGAAGATGGATCCAAGAATCTCACACCCAAAAGGAAGGCATAGCGCCGGTCCCTTCATTGTGGTAGTAGTGAAATCCAAGGAAACCATACGATACGAGTTACCAACCCCTTTGTTGTTCGGAAGGAGTTGGCTAGAGATACATATGCCTAGGGAGATCACAGATTGAGATAATAATACCTAGTCAATATTTAAATAGACTCTGAATAGACCTAGGTAAGTCTTTATTTTCAGAGACTCTTAATTTACGAAGTATAACTCGGTAAGTCTTTCATTTTATCAGAATGAAATATGTTCCAAAGCAATAGGATTTTGTACATCTATTGCAATTAGCTATCCTGGCATAGGATATTGTACATCTATCTATGCCTTCTCTGTCCCTTCTCTCTACTATATGGAAATAGATCCCTTACCGATACCTATACTATCCCTTCTCTCTCTACTACCTATCCTAACCGATACCTACTGCTATACTGGGCCGCCTTTCCTTACCTATACTAATATAGCTAGATAGATATCGATATCTATTAGATAGCGATACATATATCCTTATAAGCTTACCACTATTTATTTCTTATGTGAATACATATGCATCTGCTGGCATGCCCAAGACGTCATGACATAGAGGCCAGTCAATGAACGGAGTGAGCGACAAGGCCCTTACGATCTTGCCACGGAGAAACTAGCTGCTCTCTATATATTGAAGGTGGGAATAGCAACAACTATGACTTTGATGGATCATTGTAGGTATCCCTCGGCAAGTCCAATGTATGTCTATTTAACTGAATGATTTTTTTTATCCAGTCACATTACACTTCCAAAGGTGAAAGGCAGTGGCACTGGAGAACCTTCGTAATCCATTAACATCGAACCTTGTGGTCTGGCCCTTTTTACCCCCCCTACCCGAGACTAACTAGAGCTTGGCAACGCTAGCTTTATTCCAACCACCTCCCACTTTGCATGCTTTCTCCTAATTGAATGAGTTAGAAGGTCGACTGTACATGAGGGAACAATTTCTTAATCCAATGAAACCTTACGTTCCGAAGCAAATAGAGACCATTTTCTAGATAAGAATTCTGGTGGATTAACCGACAATAAATGATAGTTTTGGACTTGCCTTTAGCAAAGTCGATGAATAGTTGGATTTATATATAAAGGGTTGGGTTTCTTGATAGGGGGTGAGGGTATCGACTCAGTAAAGCACCTATAAATCATAGGGGTGGGTGGATAAAGTCCTACCCATACCTATTGGCTATAGCATTACGTACACTCATTGGAGCCAGAAAAGGCCCTTCCTAACTATTCTAATAACTGCGCTTTGATCCAACTAGATTTAGCAGGTTGGGCTTCAAATGACGGGGGTGGCGGCGAGAGGAATGTGGAAGTTGGCAAACTCTCCCTCCCGCCCCTTCACATAAGGTCATGTAATTAGCTATTTTTCTTGGGCTCCATTGGCCCCGCTGCCCCTGACCAATGATATTTCGACTTTCTTTCAAATTCCAATGAGTTTCCTTTTGAAAGTCTTGAAGGAATGTCGTTTTAGGTATTTGACGAACCATATCCATTTTCAGTCCGGTACAGATTGTCTGAGTTTCAAGTCCAGAAAAGACTTTTGTATGTCCGGTTCACCAGTACATAGGCTTGTCGGAGCATAGGTGCCAGCGGTTTCTGATCCAAAGTTAGCACATGCTCCCACTGGCACGAAAGCGTTCATCGTTATACGAGAAATGTTTGCGTATCGGGTCTTAGCCACAAGTGATTGACTTGACTCAGTCTCCGATGAACCGTCTGAGGAAGGAAGTTTGTACCTATTAGTAGCTTTAGGAAAGAATCACACTCCCTTATTCCAGTGGGCATTTCTTATTATTATGAATACTATGGAAACACGACTAGCATTAATTAGCCGTAAACTTCTTACCCTTGGCATAAAGCCTCACTATATTTCTTCCTCTCAAAATCGATCTTGCCTACTGGTCTTCTCACTTGCTTAAAGTGCTTGCTTCTGGATCGGGAGCTCACTCTACAAGAAAGGATAGTATATCTGGGTTGTTAGTGGAGCTTTACGTTGCGCAAGGCACAGCAAGCAGCAAGTGTAGTCGAACGGCAGGGATAGGAAGCGTTGGAAGGGATAGACTCATAAGGTTATCTACCGGAAGGGAGATGAAGAAATACAGTCAGAAAGAGAAATACGTATATATATATATATATATGCCAAGTCAGAGAGGAAAGAACAGATCTTTCTGATCGGCTGGCTAACCATCAATAGAAGAGGTATTTAAAAGACGAAAGTTGTACAGCTACTGGTGTTCTCCTGTACTCAGCTGTCCCAGTCTGTATGTCCATTAGCGTACTGGCGAAGCAAGGGAGTCATGCTAGAAATAAGGAAGGCCACTAAGCTCATGGAGGCGGTCTGGAAGTGGAAAGCCAACTAAGAGCTAAAAGACAAACTACTAAGGCAGACCAAGCGACTAATATATATGTAGAGCTCAGTTAAGCTTTCAGAGTCGAAAGCAAGGGAGACAAGCGAAGCACAGTAAGCGAGTTTAACGAGCATTTTTTAGTACTACACAAACTTGAGTACTTCATCAGTATCAGTAGTTTCATTTGATGACCCTGAGGTAATATGAGAAACAAGTCATATACGATATTAAAGGTTATTTCTTTTCTTTCAACTTTCAGAACCTTGAGACCGGATGGCTGATTCCCGTCCGAAAAGAACAACAAATACTATCAAGGGAAACGTGACTCCCAATAGGATAAGCTTATTTAGGACAAGGGGATTTTGCACGGTTTTCAGGCCTAAAAAGCTTGATTAAGGGACAGGTACAGTAATCTCTACCGCAGCAAAGTGGAATCAGGGTAACGGATTCGAAACCCGGTAGCTTGGTTAAGGTTGTCTGCAGTCCTGCTGGAGTCAAAGTCGATCGCCTAGAAAGACAAAGCGTACTGGAACCCAACTCCCCGCTCCATCGAAGGGCAAGAGATGTGGTTTAGTGAGCTTGACACCCTGGAAAGAGGCCGAAGCGTGACTTCAAGAAGGAAACCAAAACCCATCTAGGAAACAACCGGTACCTTCTTGTTGCCGCTTAAAGAAGTAGGACTCAAGATTGAAGCCGATACAGAACCCAATAAAGGGAACAATTTCGGACCCTCTTGTCTTGCTCTTGCTACTCTTGCTACTATCTTGTCTCGGAAAGAATCCCCCAACTGCTCTTTTATATTCTTGTTGTCTCCTACAGGCTTGGTAAAACCTATCTAGCTCCTTCAGGCTTAGGATAGACAAGGTACGGTAGGGAAAACACGAGAAAGAAACCACGTTGAGCATATACTACTACTGCTACTAAAGCTAGTACTACGTTGAGCTAACACTATTACTGCTAGCTACAGCTACTACAGCTAGCAAAGATAGAACAACTACTACTAGAACTACAGCTTGCTCCTACTTTTAGCTACAAAAGCTATTAGTACTAAATCTACTACTTGAGTACTACTATTGCTACTATAGGCCACTACTGCTCCCCGCAGACCTATGCACCGAAATCAGTCAAAGTCAAGGGAGCACTTTAGTTTTTATCTGCGTCAGCATATAAACACGGAAAGGGGGCATCAGTCGAATTATTGGCATAAGCTACATAAGTGGCATATGTGGAATCAGTGGATTATCGCTTCGCTTGTGGCATAAGAAAAGCATAGGTCTTTGGCTCTGTATTGGTCTCCCTCCAGACCTCCCAATCAAAGCTAGTCCAAGCTACACCCACACCCAGGCCTCCATTCGGCCCTACACGCCTATCCTCATGCTTCACTGCAAATCTTGACACACCTATTCAACATTTTATCCGAAGATATACGAGGCTGACCTGCTTGCCTGGATCCCTTTATATGCTGACGCTATTAAACACGTCAGGGCAAACTATCCAATCCAATCCGGAATTGCCTAGCTCTCTCACTGGACAAAGAGGTATTTCAAATCCATAGCATCTGGATTGCTCAACTGGAAAGCTTGAATGACCTATTCGCTTGCCTTACTTTCCTGCCTTTCCTTGCTTGCGAGTTGACTTCACTGAACTTAATTTTGGCATTGGATAAGGTATTGCAAATCCTCGAGATTGGAGATTGAGCTCATATTGATATATAAACTTGCTCATATATAAGGGCGGAGTCAACAGTTATTATTTTTTTATGTCCAGGACGACTACGGCAAGCAAGAGTGGTAGCTTAGGAACTGATCCAGCTAAAGCTCAGGACAGTCAAAATTCGGACTCTCCTCAGCACGGGTATCAGCGCTTTGGTACCTGTGACTTGCGGGTCTCTCTTCACTGTGAAAACCTCGAGTTATGACTCGTTTGGGAAGAAATAAAGGAGTCATAAAAGGAAGGTGAACCTCTCTACAAAATCGAAATATAAATGTGGTTCTTTGCCTTTTGCTCCTAGATCAAAGGAGTTCTCTATCGGCTATTAAGAATAACTATCTTCTATTGTGATTGGCTTACCCCAATGAATAGCTTGTCATGCCTCTCAGCTTGTGTGATGCACCTGCCACATTGTTGCGGGTAATTAATGATGTACGCCATTCCGTCACTATTTTGTTGTAGTCTTTAAGACCCTTGTGTATAGTCAGAATCAGGAAGATCATGTAAAGCATCTAAGGCAGGTCCTGGATGTGAAGAAAGTTTTTCTCTTTCAATCTGTCTAAATGTGAGTTTGCCAAAACATATTTAGTCTATTTAGGCCACATTGTAGGAGGTGGTGAATTGGAAATAGACCCCTCTGAAGTTGTAGCTATTGTGAAATGGTGCCTACTACTCTTTGTTACTGAAGTTAGGAGCTTTGGGGCTGTCCAATATGTACGAAAGTTCATTGCTAACTCCTCCTATACAGCTTCTCCTCTTCATTCTCTCACGAGTAGGAAGCAGATGTTCCAGTGGGGAGGCGAAAAGACAAAATCCTTTCGAGACTTTGAAAGAAATGATTAGTAATGCACATGTACTTGCCTTACCAATCTCCAACAACCATTTGAAATCGAGACTGATCACTTTCAACTGCTCTCAATCAGTTGTTTCACGATGAACTCCCTGTTGGGCATACCATGTGATCACGGTCCTGGTGTGGAATAGGATGTGTGCAACCGGTTTTCTCTGGGTTGGGTGGGGATAATAATTGGGTTTGCGCTGGTCCGGTGCTTTACACATTTTGTCTCAAGACATTCCCAGATGATGAGTCATATAGCGGCAAGACACTACATATTTCCATAAGGCCGGCCAAGCCTTCCCTATACCACCCTATGGATCATATGCCTGGGGAGAGTCACCCGGCAGCTACCTCCACAAACACAATAGAAGAGGTGTTTTTTCAAGAGTGAGACGCCCAACATAGTAGTGACCTATGGCACAAATAATATTATATGGCTTTGAGCCAGGGCACTGAGGATCTGCTTGGAGAAGAGACGAAGAGAGTATTGGGATGCAGTTGGACTAGCTCCTGGGCATTGAGGTAGTATATGGATGAGAGGTGGTGCAGGTCAGAAGGGAACTACTAGCTCATGGGAACTGAGAGAACAGATGGCACGGGAAGTGGATATTACGGAGGTCAAAACAGAAGGAAGGAACAAGTGACATCGGAAGCATGGGAACATAGTTGTTTTACTCTTTGGGTAGGGATCGGATAGGAAGCAGACCAGTGATAGCTCAAAAAGGGTAGCTCGAGTTGTTGGTAGCAAGAACTTGAGTTGGTTGTTCCGGTTGGCTTGGTTCCTCGGTTTAGAGCTCTCGAGATAAGAGCTATCAGGTGGTTTTGGCTAGTAGGTGCTATAGGTATGAGCTTTTGGTTGGGCACAATTGTTTGTGAGCTCTAGCTCTAGGTCTTTGGTCTAGGCCTGAGCTCTAGTCTGGTCTGAGTTCCTCAGTTCTGTTGCTTTGGTGCTTTGGTTTAGCTATAGGTCTGAGCTGTTGTCGTCTAGTTGTTTGAGGGCTATTGCTCGATTAATTAAGATCAAGACCACTTTGTGGGCAAGGAATTTTGTTAGGGGAACTTTCTCATAGGCACGATTAGGGTAGGGAATAGGTCAATTATAAATATGAATAGGAAGTAGGGAGCCGAATAGGGAAGAGAAATACCTAGTTTAGGCGTATGTGTTAAGCTAATTCGTACGCATTAGAACATCAGCTCCAGTTAGGAGTAGATGTTACATAGGTAGGAGAATAGGAAATGAACAATCAATAGAAGAGGAGGAGCTCTCTAAAAACAACTAGACCTTTAGAATTTAGAAGCGGTCTTTCCTATAGAAGAAGCATCAAAAAGTTTGGCATGACTACCATATCCATTGTAAAGATTTTCAAGAAGGGGATTTAGTCCTCCTTATATATGATAGCAAGGTATGGAAACATTCGGGCAAGTTGTGCATGTACTGGTTGGGACCTAATCAGGTGGCACAAATAACCATTGAAGGGGTGGTCTAGCTTACCCAGTTGGATGGTCATATGCAAATGCGTTAGGTGAATGGCACTCGCATAAACCCTATGATGCCCCAACCCATGCCAAACCACTTTGACCTTTTGGGGGAGGAGTTAGTGTATATAGTAGAGTTTCGTTTCATCATTTCATTAATGCATTTATTTCAAGCTCTTAAGTTCCACATTTTATTAAAACATTTCCATTTTTGTTGTGGTCCATAAACACTTTATGATTTCATTCTCTTTGTTGTCTATTGCTTTGTAGGTATAGGAATAAAAAGAAGACTAGATCCATAGTTGTGTGGGCTTATTAGCACATTGGTAGAGCAATGCTCTATGGTAAAGGTGGTGGACAGGACTTGGGATCTATGGATGGGACTGTTTGGGTGTTGTGGGGATAAGGGAACTATGGAGCTAACAAACCATAGAGCAAGGGGAATTTTCCTAGGGTTAGGTCTCTACATGAGGAATCTCTCTATGTCTACATACACTTGGCAAATTTTTCGAGTGAGTTAGTCATGTCATCATTGTTGTGACTATGGGTGGGTGGTGCATTTATGAGCTTTCCTTGTATAAAGGGCACATTTGAAGCAATCATGTCAAGGTAATAATTTAGAAAAAGATAAGTGAAAGGAATGTCTTATCTCGCATTAATGGACAGATCCTGCTATTCTTTTTTCAGGATTTTATGTTAGATAGGTGGGATCATGTAGGAGATCTAATGGACATGGAGGCACATCCTTCAAATGGTATCGATTATGGGAAAGACATGTAACACAAATCTTTATATCATTAGTATCGATTATATTGGAGCATAACTCTCAATAATTGTAGAGATTAAGGATGACCATTAGAGCTAACATAGAGCATAAATTGTTGCGGAAGAGTGGATAGATAATTTGTAGCCAGACGTTGTAGTTGAGTTTCAAAAAGAAAAGGTGGTATCAAGTATTCACTAGTATTCGAGCATTAGGGATGGTGCCATAAACAATACCAATTGCGGGCAAGGGGCCAAGGATAAACAAACCGAGGGGTGATAAGATTTCTATCAAGGAGGTATATAACCTAGTGTGCCCAGAGGAGGTGTTGGATTTTCACCTGCACGCACCTAATGATGAGCACCTTAAAGGATGCCATTCTAGAACATCTACCAGGCTAGATTTAATACTGGCCCAACCAACCAACTCAAGTCTTGTTCACAACAATTGACTTGCACATGATCTAAATTCCTAAATTGAATGTAAAGGTTATTGATTAAATATAGAATGTTATTTCTCTCTCCAAAGAGAGGTGACTATACAATCTTCATTGCCAATGACTTAATGGGGTCTCTAGAAACCAAAACTTAATGGGGTTTCCTTTTGACCTACTCCTAGAAAAGTGATCCAACTCTAGTACTAAATCACAATCAAAATGTAGCTTCCTCAATTTGCTGATATGCATGTACTCTAGCACCATTTCGAGTCCAGATCTCACACCAGCAGTCAACAGATATCGTCCAGACGCCATGGTGGAACTCCTCCTCCAAACAACAACACAGTACGCCATCTATCTCCCATATAATGTTTCCTCTATATAGTCCTCTATATTGAGCCTCCTTCATTCGACCTCAGATGCTAGGAGAAACATATCCAGCAGACTCTGAGACATGCACTTCATTGCTCATTGATTATTTTCTAAATCTTGGAACTGCTTGTATTGTACATATTTATCCCAAAGTTAATCATCATGTTCAATGGCATACAAATGACAAAGCATAGAATTGCAAGGAGAGAGTTCAAAGTAGAAAAATACTTGCACGATAAAACTATAGAGGGTACACAATGAAGGAATTTAAAATATGGATCCTCTTAATTTTTAAATAATTCTAGTTTGGAGGAGAATCTAGAACCAAAGGAGAATTTACCTCTAGCCAAGTTTGATAACCTTTTCCCAATTTGTCTCAACAAATGGTTTTCCTTTACCCAACCAGCTTTTCAATGTCATGCAAAAACAAGAACAAAGTACCCCACTCTGTCTTGGTGTAGACACTGCGCCGAAAACTAGGGGAAAATGAAATGTTTACTATACATCACATAAGCGATGTAAAACCAAACTAACGTCGAATGTCCATCACATTCTCCTCCCAGACACTTAATTTCAACTTTAAATTCTTGATTTCTCATCTAACGTCGGTTCAAATGTCGAATTTCGACCCAAAATAGAGTATTGGGCCACCAGTACAAGTGCCATACATGGGGTCAAAAGTTCCTCATGTGCATAGGTGGGGGGCATTTATGCCCCTTGCAGGTGGAGGGTTGGTGGGGTCAATATTCGGACCCCAGTATATTCTGGGAGCAGTGGGTTAGCTTGCTCAATATGCACCCCTATGAGGGGATAAACTTCCAGGTTGACCCTATAGGTATGACCTATACCCTTATGTATTTGATGCACTTGATATATATGATTTATGTTTTTCATTCCTATATGTGCTTTGTCTATAAAATACATGATCAAGTACTGATGAGCACCTTGTTTTGTTTTGGAGATGTGGGCCCTTAACGACCAGTAGAGCAGCCCTCACCCCCTGCTAAGTTAAGGGACCACCCACTATCCCGGTTTCCACCTTCGAAATAAGGAAGGGTTTAACAATGCCGGGGTAACCTACCCTTTCTGCATAATTACCAATTTTTGATATTGATTTACCACACGACAAAATCTTTTCCACCACGAAGCAAAGAGTGTTTCTACATGAATTGAGCCGCTATAATGAGGATTAGTTTCTAGCCCCTGTTGGAGCCGAGAAGCTTCATAACAAATTGTCGGTCACAGCAATACGTCCCGAGCACAAGATCCCTATGAGACTTTGACCCTCCCATTGGACTACATAAAGTTGTCTATTGTAAATTGTTGGATCAATAAAAACTTGGGGAATATTGTCGCCACAAAGATAATCGAAACACAAGGAATGGGTGTTTGTTGTAATATATTATTATATATTAGATTATCCCGTAGTTATTATGCATGCTAACATTCTTCTTGTTACCTACCACTACCATTGCAAAAATTGATCGATATAAATTATTTATCTATATATCTACGTAATCTATAGGGCAGGGCTACGCCTCATGATATGACCCCAATCATCCGAGACCGCCTAACCAGCTAGAAGAAGGGCTTGTTCTAATGATCGTTATGGACTAACAAATATGATGTATGAAACTACTCGCTCTTCAACTGGTAGAGACTGTTGTTCTTAGTTTCCATTTAAAACAAGTAAATAAGTCGAGCGCCATAGCCACGCTTGCCAACTACATTTAGTTCCTCCTTACCTAGTTTGAGCTCGAGCATATCCTTCCCCTCCTACCTAAGTTCCAGCGCTTCACACCAAATTGAGCTAGTCAAATAAGGTTTCTAGCCTTCTTGGTCGGGTGGGCCTTACTTAGAAAATTAGCTTCCCCAACCCTTATCATTTGAACTCGGTATCCCAACCCAACGTTCTTCGGCACTATGCGTGGTGACAACCCAACGACTGACATGGTTTGGGAAAAGATTTACATGGAATCAGTGGCTGGTATAATATATATCTATCTATATAAAATTGATTCCTCCCCAAGAGGATCTTTTACGAATTTAAGCCAACAGATAGAGAGAGACCTGGCGGGGTTTCGTGCTCAGCCCGCGGGGAGGGAAGACACTACCAGGAAGTCCGGGGATGCTTTTATGATTTACAGCCCACATATGGATAAAAGAGCCCGGGGACACGGTTTGCTCTGCGGGTGGAAAAATGAACTGGTGGGGCAGGGACGCTCGCGCTGGAACAAAGAACTCGAAGGGCAGGGACGCTCGCGCTAGAAACAATGCCGGAACAAAAGACACATGCAAATATCATTGCCCCAGTATTTGTGAAACCTAGTTTTGTGCTTGGGTTGGGGTGGATCGAACCATAGCCTTTTTCTACCCATTATGTTGTTCCTTTCTCATATGTAAATACTGCTCCAGAGTACAGGTGCCTAGGTTCGCTATTTAAGAAATCCCTGAAGATAAGCCCAGGAGCCCAGGAGCATTAGAAGAAGAAAGAGCCTCAAGCCCTGGAGCCGAGAATAGGGACTAAAAGAAATAACCAAGCATTGTTAGAAGAGGGCCTCATAGCAGAAAGATCAGACCTGAAGCCCTGGAGCATTTTTATATTAGGGGCTCCTGGGGTGACGTATCGAGTTCTCCTCTCTTACTTAAATTCCCATCTCGATAGGTCGTTCATACTCTCTATCATCTCCCAACGCCACCTTTCATTAGTGAATTTACCACCAATTCAAGGAAGGAAGGCCTATTACTTTATTTCCTTGGTCACGCCCCTGACTTGAAAAAGAAAGGATAAAGATCAAACAAGATATACCCAAACCACAATTTTCCTTGGCATAGTTTGCTCAGAAGTAAATAAAGATATATGGCAGTGAACTAAGGTTACTTTCCTTGGCCCAAATTTATCTATTTTTCCTTGGCCTTTCTTTATGGATGGCATTGTCGCTAGTTGAAATATTCTCTACGTAATACGACTAACACGAATCAGAGAGTTGTAGTAGGCATGGGAAGTGGATTTTCTTTACGTAGATAATGCTTTTATAGGGATAGATTTTAAGAGATCAACTTGACTTATAAACAGGGGGGATGAATGAGAAGGTCGAGGGTTCGAAGGAATAGCACTTTTTCTCTCTTAAGGTTTTGAAGGTCGAGTAGGTCGAGAGAAGATATCAGTAGGTGGAGAGAGATCAGGAAGGCGATAAGATTGATAACAGCAGCAGCAGTTAGGTTGACTGGATGACTAACTGGGTGATGAGAGAACAGGTTGAATAGAGACCCGTGAGTAATAGGTAACATAATGCATTTGGGAACAGGTTGAATAGAGACCCGTGGGCAATAGGTAATAGAGTTCGTTTGGGAGTTGTTTGATGAGAGAACTGATTCCATTGGGTTAGGTTGAATAAGATAGAAGGTTGACTAGATAAAATTCGCAGACGTAACATAGCTGTTGGTGTAATAAAGCTTTTGTGACCAGCAGGTTGAAGAGATACCAGATTGACTAGAGCCCCTTGAGCAGTAGGTACCTTAGTTCATTTGGGCTGGTTGATGAAAGAACAGAGTTTATTTTGGGACAGAGTGATTCGAGAACTGAGGGTTGGCAGTAGGGAACTAAGAATATTTGTTAACTGGTTGATTCGATAACCATGGGCAGTTAGTTGGTAATTGAGTTGTTGGCGGTCTGACTTGTGAGGTGGGTGGAGGAGGTAGAGAGAATATCTCAGGTAGGGATAGATAGACGGGCAATAAGAGAGA
>JASDQU010502826.1:27052-52093 GCA_032191745.1 Picea mariana | reverse complement strand
CATTGTAATCCTAGCTAACAAGTAATAGCTATGCGATTTATTGGTTATATGAAACATGGTTGATATGCATTATTGTATAGTTGAAATGGTAAGATGTGATGAGGGTGGCGCTCTTGGAAATTAGTGGATGTTGGTTTCGATGCATGGTTCAACTGAATGAATTAATGGATTAGTGGGCTAGCGTGTACTAAGGAATTGAATGACTGGAGGTTGGAGGCGATGTGCATTTACTGCATGTCACTCCATACTGCCCCCACTAGCCGTCACCCTGGATGGCTATTGTCAATTGTGTTCGTTGTGATCAAGCTTCGATTTCCAAGGAGAGGAAGAACCACTCAACCAATTCGCGTTTTAAGGTGCTTTTGGTTACAAGTATGACTTTTTTCCATCCATGAATCTGCTCTGGTTATGAAATAGATATTGGCTCAGAATGTATGGGTTTGTGCTTTCCTTAAGACTGGCAACTGTGTAAATTTGTGATATTTTTTTGGAATGAATCGTTGGTGGGGTTTTCATTGCAATAATGTTTGAAATCACATTGTTGTTGATCATTCTCAGTGTTAGAAGTTAGGAAGGCTCCCTGTCATCCTTATTGGTCTTGGTTGAAGGGTTTTTATTTGGTCCATATTGGCTGGCCATATCCACGCTTTCTTATCACCATACCCAGTCATTTTTTGTATGGGGTTTAGTGGGTTTAAAACGCCTTGTGTCACTGCGCATTGTTTCACTTGGGTATAGGTTTTTTCATGCAACTGATGGTTGCACAGTGGGTTTTATTTCTTCTTCTCGACTCCGTTTCATCTCAGCATTGTTAGTTGGTTGATTGGGAGAGCGATGAGGGTTATACTCTATGTGTGCTAAGTATTGTTACAAGGCCAAAAGGGAGCCTTGCTCCTCTGTTCATAGTCTCTCCTATCACGAGAATTGTCACCATGTCCGCGAAGTCATTTGTGGTATTCCCTGTGTGTGCACCGTTGGTCTCGGAGGTTCTCACCCGATGATGGGAGTAGACTCCAGTTTCCCTGTGTTGGTCCACAGAGAAAACCCTTGATTTCTCAAGCCCGAAGTTTGATAGAGGGAGCCATTATGGCCTGTCAGGTATACTATTGGTTGTTATGAGTTGTTGGTGTATTGTCGACAGTGTTCGATTTCTGGCTCATCTCTGTGATTATGTTGACAGTGGTGTTGGTTTTGGTATTTAGCCACTGCATTGGTTATTATGACAATCAAATTGATAAACTCATTATGGTAATTTGGTTGATTGGAGAATTGGATTGAATGCACAATCATTGTCTCTTACATTGTGATTATTGAATTGTTGATGAAGCATTAGTTTTAATTGATTAAGTCACAACCATGCTTCGTGCCTGATGCGTGGGTATGTGTGGCGTTCCTACAACATGTTATGTTGAGTTGATAGTTGTTGTGACTGCGTGTTTTAAATTGACAATGGAAGGATTGCAATCATGGTAATTATGGCATGGCCATCCATTATATATGCTATGGATATTATTTGACTGCGCCATTAGTCATGGTCACAGGTTCTTAAAACAATATGGTTTCATTGCAATTTTGATCAACTTATGAGATGAGATCGGACCTACGGTTGCTATATCGTTATATTTATTGATAGCCCAACATTGTGGATGTTTAGATTCAGAGTAGTTGGACCCGTACAATCACATAAATACTCTGCGTTTTGTCCAATGGTCTGTATATCCCACAACGTCATATGAATTGAAATGATAATCATTGTTTGTGTGTTTAAATGAAAAATCAAGATCTTTGCAATTAAAATATGGATCGTTGTGTTTGACTGTCCACTATGTATGTTTAATGAATATCATACATATTAACAGAGATAAGCACGAGTACTGTGGCAGTATGGTCTTATTACAATTTAATTGTTGATGGAAAGTGGTTGATGAGTTGACACTGAACATAGTGGAAATAAGTGACCGTTTATTTATTTATTTGGGGATTGTTTTAAAATATTAATTGGATAAATAAGAAGAACATAACTCCTCTACAGGTTGCTGTGGAATGCATACAGTCTTGTTTTGATGACACTATGTTAAATATTTGATTACGAGCAAGTTAATGCACAAAATTGATTGAATTATACATAGTAATTGATCATTTGATCATAGTGACTATTTGGTTGGTGATAGACCTTTTGCGTTTGATATATAATGGTTTTATGGATTACTTAATTAATTTTATGAATAATATCCACTCTCTTTCCCTGCCATTATTTTGCTTTTCGCTAATTACAACCCCCTCGCCTTCCCACATCCATTTTTCACTCCCTGTTCTTAAAATTTAATAACAGTTAAGAGAATTCTATATTGAAACAATTTGAAATCGCATTTTTCTTTTGATTGGAACACGGTTTTATGTTCTTTGGTTTACATTGCAGTTGATTGTTGTTGTATTTGAGCAGTAACCATGATTCTTTTTCCCTCTCATTTTATCATTTTTCGCTCAATACAAACCCCTCACATGTCCCAGAACCTTGTCCACCCCCTGCTCATCGACAACAATTAAACAATTTGTATGGATTGGATTGCATGAGTCTGATATGTTGCTAAGACAAAATCTATTTCACATTTTTAAGGAGTTTCGATGTATGGTTGTTAAAGGGACTATTTGCTAATCAATCATGCATGTAGGAATGAAATTTTTCAGCTGAGGTAGCCATGGCAGAGGCAAATGAGGGAGAGGTAATTGGAACAGAGGCCCAAGAAGGCCAAGATTCTCCATACACTTTGATGCTGACTTGCAAGAGTTAGGCCAGTTGTTTCAAGCCAGATTTTTCAATTGGATTGGGAAAGGAGTGGTCCAACCTAGGCTTGAAAGGCCTCCCTTCCAAGCTCTACAAGCCCCTGGTATTCCCATGCCCCCTCATGTCTTATTGCAACCTGAAGTTCCCAAAAGCGACGGTTGGCAAGAGATTGCCCACCAGATACTATCCCAACATCATGGCTGGCCTAATTTGTCATTACCTGCTCCCCCGTCTATTAACCAGATTTCCCAAGATGCACCTGTCCACTCACCAGTTCAGCCTCTCATGCTAGCAAAAGGTTGAAAACCGAGGCCCACCATGCCCCTGATAAAGGAAAATCCACTGCTGCCCCTTCCTCACCCTCCAATGGCTCTGATAAATCCGTGTCTTCCCGGAAGCATTTGAGGGACGATTGTTCTCATGTGATTAACGAAATTAGGCCTAAAGGCTCAACGCAACCAAAGAAAAATTCATAAAAATCGAAGGGTGACAACAACAATCAAGGAAAGATTGCATCTCAGAGTGGGAAATATGTTTTTTGTGTTTTTATTTCATGTATTATTGATGACAGTTGACTTCAAAAGTTTTGGACAACATGTTTTCTTTCGATATATGAGTAATATATTTTTTGAAAATAATTTCAAATATTAATGAGATAAATTGTCAAATGTGAATGTGATGATGGGAGTCACAAGGAAGGGTGTTTTGCTTAATTAACTAGTTATGTTATGATTGTTAAGAGCTAAAGGGAGTCACAAGGGGTCCCACCTACTAGTTATTATTTATTTTAAACCCTTATTATGACTTATTACTTTTCCCCCTTAACTAAAAAGTTGGTTGAGTTTTTGGTTAACTTAACCAATGAGGTAGTTCAACTACTTCAACCAATTCTAATTTGCTTAAAGGCTAAAGGAAAGGAAGGAACAAGAGGAGGATAGAAGGAGAAGCATACTAAGGTTTTCTCTTTGAGTTTATGTTGAGATAGTTCAGTTTTCATTCATTCCTTAATTGATCATAAGCCTAATTCTTTTTTATGATAGCAGGGTATTATTGTAGACAACAAGATTCAGGGCTGAATTACATCATTCAAACACTTGTTTTTCAGAGGTGTTGATCTATCTTTGATAGTCTGTGTAGACTTGTTTGTTTGTGATTTAGTTTTCATGACTGACAAAGGCTATTGTGCAGAGTCGAGTGGGAAACAATATGTGGCAAGCTGATCTAGCTTTTAGAGTTCATTTTTTTTATTTTCTATCAGAGGTCCTTTTGTATGTTTAATCGGGGAGGTCTAAGTTTGACTTTGGTCCAAAACTTCTTCACAAAAATTTGTGAACAGAATGATTCTTTGATGAATTGGAATGAAATAAAGGATTGTTTTATGTCTCATCTGTCTTGATTTACATTTTGGTGTCTTTACTTCTGTCTCTACATTTATTTCAACAACTGTTATATTCATAAAATTATATAAATAATGAATTTTCCAGAAAGCTTTTACTTATAGAAAAGACTAGCCTAAACACTTGTAATCAATACTTGTGAGTTAGGATATTATTTTTGATGGCTATAAACATAGGGTGACATTCCCGTCTATTTTTCTTTAGCCAAGCAGAATATGAAAATGCTTGAGTAAGATCATTTCATATCTTTTCCTCAACAATTATTTGGCGACCATACTGGGGAGATCTTCAATATCTCTCTGGTTAATTTTTATACTCGATTTTCATCGACACATCTATTTTTCTGATATTGATTCTTTGACTGTTTTGTTTCTTAATGACTGTACCTATTACGAGGTAGCCCAATATCGAGCCTGGTCTTCAAGATCAAACCAACATTGATTTAAACCTGTTTAACACCATTTTAGACACTTCCAATACCCGTGCTGAGCTTAATCATTCATGGGCAACAATTGAGCAAGATATTAGTGCCCAAGAACGTTGGGAAGCTAGACGTAGACAACATAGAAATCAACAGTAACCTTCTTGTTTCTTCAGTTTTGGCCTTTCTTTCATGTCCTTAGACTCTCGTGTTTCTAGAAGAAGAAGAGGCTTATCATCTGAAATTAATCCTATTGCTGAAATAGGAAGAATGAACATTGTGTTATCTACCCAACAAAGTGCTCTAAGAAGAACTTTGTCTGAATCGTCTAGTTCGTCTTTCTTTTCCTCATCTATCATCCACAAGATGGCATCTAGTGGTGGTTCTAATGGCACTGGAAGTGCTTCCTCCTCTCAATCTTCATCTTCGTCAGTGATTGGTAGATTATATAGCCACCATATCCCTGTCCAATCTACCACAAATCCCACCAAATTCATTAAAAAGTATGGGCTTTTTCAATTTGAAGAAGATGCCACAACCACACCGTGGCATGTGTCCTCTCCTCTTAACCTAGCACCTACTACTCGTCCACGTCCTAAATTCAAAGAACATCTTCCTAGGTTTTCAGGAAATAACACTGTCACTATGAATGAACATCTGGTGGCATTTTCTAATGTTTGTCACAACATAGGAGCCAATGACAATGATACTTGCATGTGCTTATTCATCAATTCCTTGGAAGAAAAGGCTGCGACTGATTTCTATGACCTTCCTCCTAAGATTCTGTCTACTTGGGAGGAGTTAGTATATTGGTTCAGGTCCACTTATGGGAAATCTAAAAGCCCAGCCGAGAAGTTACATGAATATAATAACGTCACCTATCAGGATGGTGAGACCATCAAGTCTTTCAACTTGCGTTTCACTAAGCTATACAAACAGATCCCTTAACTCATTTGACCTCAGAACCAAGCCACTTTCATTACCTTCCCCCTACCATCATAGTCTTGAGGAAAAATCCATTGATAATATCCATTCCGCTCTGCATACTTGTTCGGAGTATGAAGAACAGCTTGAAAGAACAGGTCTTCCCCAAGGAGATTCAGTTAAACAGATAGACATGTCTTCCCTCTTACAACTAGTACAAGATATGAAAAATCGTATGATAGCGTATGAGAGAAAGGGGATTGTCTCCCCTCTCACCCTTGGAGCTTCATCCTCTTCTGCACCCGCCTTTAGAAACCCGATTGAAAACAATTTTCAACCTAGAGCTATATTTCCTCGAAGTTGGTGTAACTTCTGCGAGGAACACCATGAGGAAGCCACATGTGAGGTAAGGAAGAGTGCCAGAGATGATATCTTTGGTAAAAGACCAGAAACTACTATCGTTGTCCTAGATTTTGCAGAGCCAGAAGATGTCATGATCACCAATACTAGGAACAAAGCCTATGCTCCCAAGGGAAAATTTGATCCTCCCCAGAATTCTTCTAGCTCGAGCTCATCCTCACCCACTGCTACTATTCAGGTTCCTAAGGTTCCTGAAAGTCAAAGAATAAACTCTCCTCTCCTCTCTCGTCTTCCAAGTACAATATCTTTAATCAGTTGGCCAACATCAAAGCAGATGCAACCCTTCTGGACATTATTGTCGTCCCTTAGCAACAAAGGCATCTGAAACAATTCATGGAAGGAAAGGCTTCCGTTGTAGCCAACCTCTCTGAAGAGGTAAATGAAGAGGATTCATCTGTAAATAAAGTAGGTGTACATACCTTTAGATACCCTGTAAAAAATCCTCCTTTTTATATTTCTGTAAATATTATGGATAAGATCGCCCATTGTTGCCTCATTGATGGCGATTCGGGCCCAAGTGTGATGTCGAAGATTATTATGGAAGAGCTAGGCTTGTCTTGTACAAATGAAAACGTCAGGAGCATGCTCTCCTATAATAGACTACAACAAACGACCATAGGTGAGATTAAATATGTAACCTTATTTCTATGCGCACACCTTGAAATAAGGACAACCCTTAGTATTCAGGTAATCGATATGTCGGTAAGAAATCAATTATCTTGGGAAGAGATTGGAAAGCCTTAACAGGTGGATATATCTCACTCGACGAGACACATTCATTTTTTCCTCAGAATGGTAAGAACATTATAGTCCTTAGAGAGGGAAGGATTTTACCCTACATAGAGAGCGTTCCACAACCTAATGTAAACTATATCGAAGAGGACCTAAGAGTGTATTCCATCTTTGTTGAGGAGGATAATATTCCTTTGGAACAAATCAATTTAGATGATGATATGTGGCACATGCACTTTGATGGTTCACGCTCAAATGAGGGTAATGGGGCTGGAATTATCTTGGTTTCCCCTATAGGGAAAATTCATAATTTGTCTTACAGGTTGGAGTTTGCTGGTACAAACAATGTCACTGAATTCGAAGCTTTATTATTAGGCATTGAAAACACCTATAATCTTGGTTGTGTTCACCTTTAAATTTTTGGAGATTATGAGCTTGTTGTGAACCTGGTACGTAAGATAGGCTCTCCTAGCAACAAGCTGATGAAACGATACACCCAAGCTGTTTGGGCACTTATCTCGAACCTATTATCTTTCAACATCACTCATGTTAAGAGGGAGTTGAATTCAATGGCTGATCGGTTAGCTGTCTTTGTAGCTTATCCTAATAAACAACCTTTACCTCGCAGGCCTGATTGTTCTTTTGAATCTCTATATCGTCCACATATCCTTGAAAATGTAGAATCTTGGTAGGTCCTCCCTGACAATGAGAGCATTTGTGCTTTCATTCAAGATGAACCTCTTAAGCCCAAAGAAATGATATCCATAGAAGACAACAAGATTCCTAAGGGCTTGACTCCTCTTGAGAGTTTGTTTTCATCGGGCGATGTAGGCAATAAAGAGAAACAGAGAGAAGAGGAGTCAAGAAGGAAGGTGGGTGAAACCATCTCCTTGAATATTGGGGCACTCGAATCTTCAAAGAATGTTAAAATAAGTACCCAATGTTTTGATAAAGAAGAAGTGAAGTTTACCAAGCTACTTGGTGAATTTCAAGACGTTTTTGCTTGGTATTATAAGGGTCTTCGTGGTTTTGATCATGGTATTATACAACAGGCTATCCTTATCAAGGAAGGCATGAAACCAGCTAGGCAAAAACAAAGACCTATTAACTCTGCATTTAAAGAAACTTTTCAAAGGGAGTTGGAAAATTTCTTAAGAGCTGGGATTATTTTTCCAGTCTACTCTGAATGGGTTTCCAATTGGGTACATGTTTTGAAGATCACTGATCATATTAGAACCTGCATTAATTTTTTCACTTTCAATCAGGCTATTATGAGAAATCCTTTTCCTCCTCTCAATATGTAAATGATTCTGCAATAGGTTGTAAGGTCACATATGAGGACCTTACTTGACAATTTTTTGGGTTACGATAAAATCAAGGGAAAAAGGGGCAGATATTTACAAAACCACTCTTATCACTAATGGGGGTACCATGACTTGTAAATGCCTGTTTTATGGCTTACATGATGCAAGTACCGCTTTTAAAAAATCTATACACACAACTCTTGATGAATTGATCGGTATCCATATCTACCTTGATGATCTAATCATATATGTTAGGGAGATGTTAATTGCCTCAGAGTTTCAATTATTATTCCCGGGTCCTTTCAAAATTTCTTTTGTCCTGGACACTAACTCTTACATTCTAAAGGTTTTACATGAGCAATTGTTTTCCTACAACACTAACGGTTCTTGCTTGAAACATTACGAGGGACCAACGTGAAAAGTTCTAATGCTGTTTGGATTTTCTGTATACTAGTAACCTAGCTCTGCTTTCAATTTTGCAGTATTTTCTTTTCCGCTTTATAGTAGTGTGATTTCTGCTTTCATTTTTAAACATTTCCTACTACTTTTACATTTTTGTCACTTTATTTCCGCTGTTTTGATTTTCTGCAATTTTATTCTGTTAAGATTTTTATTACTTGGTCATGTTTTTAATTGATTTTGGTCGAGAATAAGATGTTGGATCAGTTCTGCCACAGTGAAACCCCTGTAATATATTGTTAGTCAATAATAATCAAGCTTACACAACTGTTACGATGTTTCCCCTGAAGACATACTTGAATTTGTTATCTGCTTTCACTGTTGTCTTATAAAGAAATTGATTATCTCCCGCTTCTTCTTTCCATTCCTTCATCCATTTGAGAAATAAAAGAGCAGGTTCAATAACTTTTCTCCTTGGAGTAAAGAACAGATTCTGGTTGAATGATTATGCATACAGGGATAAACCCCCCTCATACTTAACACTTTTCATGAGTTATTCCCAAATTCCCGATCATTTTTCCATTAAATCCACTCACCTCCCCCTGTTGCATAATCTTCCTGGATATATCTTCTTGACCTGCTGTTCTTGGTCTGCAAAACCATGAGTTCTGAGTTCTAAATCTGTTGAAAACAAATTTCCCTGTGGGGTCGCCAGTTTGTTGACGATTAAAATCGCAACGAAGTTTTTGCCCGCAAATTATTGCTAAAACCTATTATTATAAGCTAACAAGATATATAATACTAGTAGGTGGGACCCCCTTGTAGGTTGGGAGATCAGATATGGTTCTCATTTCATGTTTATGCTGTTGTTCGACACTACTTACATGGTTGATGAAATCTTGGTTTTATTGGCGATGGATAAGGCCTATTATGTGTTGGTTCTAATTGAGACAATTGAATGATGGATAAGGCATGTTATGTATTGTTTCTGCTCCTCTAGGCTTTAAATTCATGTTACGATGGCCTATGTTATCCATTATCATCATTGCTATTTGTTCCTGAATTCATTACTGTGATACCTGCGCAAGAGACATGTTAGTAATAATATATAAGAGCAGTTGAAAAGAGATAAAAGCATTATAACAAAGTGCAAAAGGAAGGAACTATACTATACTAATATGCTACCCCATATGCATTGAAATTAAAATGATCATTGTAATCCCATATAACAAGTAATAGCTATGCGATTTATTGGTTATATGAAACATGGTTGATATGCATTATTGTATAGTTGAAATGGTAAGATGTGATGAGGGTGGAACTCTTGGAAATTAGTGGATGTTGGTTTCGATGCATGGTTCAATTGAATGAATTAATGGATTAGTGGGTTGGCATGTACTAAGGAATTGAATGACTAGAGGTTGGAGGCGACGTGCATTTACTGCACGTCACTCCATACCCCCCCCATTGGCCATCACCCTGGTTGGCTATTGTCAATTGTGTTCATTGTGATCAAGCTCTGATTTCCAAGCAGAGGAAGAACCGCTCGACCAATTTGCGTTTTAAGGTGCTTTTGGTTACAGGTATGCCTTTTCTCCATCCATGAATATGCTCTGGTTATGAAATAGATATTGGCTCAGAATGTATGGGTCTGTGCTTTCCTTAAGACTGAAAACTGTGTAAATTTGTGATATTTTTCTGGAATGAATCGTTGGTGGGGTTTTCATTGCAATAATGTTTGAAGTCATAGTGTTGTTGATCATTCTGAGTGTTATAAGTCATGAAGGCTCCCTGTCATCCTTATTGGTCTTGGTTGAAGGGTTTTTGTTCGGTCCATATTAGCTGGCCATATCCACACTTTCTTATCACCATACCCAGTCATTTTCTGTATGGGGTTTAGTGGGTTTAAAACGCCTTGTGTCACTGCGCATTGTTTCACTTGGGTATAGGTTTTTTCATGCAACTGATGGTTGCACAGTGGGTTTTATTGCTTCTTCTCGACTTCGTTTCATCTCAGCATTGTTAGTTGGTTGATTGGGAGAGCGATGAGGGTTATACTCTATGTGTGCTAAGTATTGTTACAAGGCCAAAAGGGAGCCTTGCTCCTCTGTTCATAGTCTCTCCTATCACGAGAATTGTCACCATGTCCGCGAAGTCATTTGTGGTATTCTCTGTGTGTGCACCGTTGGTCTCAGAGGTTCTCACCCGATGATGGGAGTAGACTCCAGTTTCCCTGTGTTGGTCCACAGAGAAAACCCTTGATTTCTCAAGCCCGAAGTTTGATAGAGGGAGCCATTATGGCCTGTCAGGTATACTGTTGGTTGTTATGAGTTGTTGGTGTATTGTTGACAATGGTGTTGGTTTTGGTGTTTAGCCATTTGATTGGTTATTATGACAATCAAATTGATAAACTCAACATGTTAATTTGGTTGATTGGAGAATTGGATTGAATGCACAGTCATTGTCTCTTACATTGTGATTATTGAATTGTTGACCAAGCATTAGTTTTAATTGATTAAGTCACAACAATGCTTCGTGCGTGATGCGTGGGTATGTGTGGCGTTCCTATAGCATGTTATGTTATGTTGAGTTGATAGTTGTTGTGACTGTGCATTTTAAATTGACAATGGAAGCATTGCAATCATGGTAATTATGGCATGACCATCTACTATATATGCTATGGATATTATTTGATTGCACCATCAATCATGGTCACGGGTTCTTAAAAAAATATGGTTTCGTTGCAAATTTGATCAATTTATGAGATGAGATTGGACCTACTGTAGCTATCTCGTTAGATTGATTGATAGCCTAACATTGTGGATGTTTAGATTCAGAGTAGTTGGACCTGTACAGTCACATAAATACTCTGCGTTTTGTCGAATAGTCTGTATATCCCACAACATCGTATGAATTGAAATGATAATCATTGCCTGTGTGTTTAAATGACAAATCAGGATCTTTGCAATTAAAATATGGATCGTTGTGTTTGACTGTCCACTATGTATGTTAATGAATATCATACATATTAACAGAGATAAACATGGGTGCTGTGGCAATATGGTCTTATTACAATTTGATTGTTGATGGAAAGTAGTTGATGAGTTAACACTGAACAAAGTGGAAATAAGTGACTGTTTTTTTTCATTTGGGGTTTGTTTTAAAATATTAATTGGATAAATAAGAAGAACATAACTCCTCTACAGGTTGTTGTGGAATGCATACTGTCTTGTTTTGATGACATTGTGTTAAATATTTGATTACGAGCAAGTTAATGCACAAAATTGATTGAATTATACACAATAATTGATCATTTGATCACAGTGACTATTTGGTTGGTGTTGGACCTTTTGCGTTTGATATATAATGGTTTTATAGATTACTTAATTAATTTTATGAACAATATATGCTCTCTTTCCCTACCATTATTTCTCTTTTCACTAATTACAACCCCCTCGCCTTCCCACATCCACTTTTCAATCCCTGTTCTTAAAATTTAATTACAGTTAAGAGAATTCTATATTGAAACAATTTGAAATCACATTTTTCTTTTGATTGGAACACAATTTTATGTTCTTTGGTTTACATTGCAGTTGATTGTTGTTGTATTTGAGCAGTAACCATGAATCTTTTTCCCTCTCATTTTATCATTTTTCGCTCAATACAAACCCCTTGCATATCCCAGAACCTTGTCCACCCCTGCTCATGAGCAAAAATTAAACAATTTGTATGGATTGGATTGCATGAGTCTGATATGTTGCTAAGCCAAAATCTATTTCATATTTTCAAGGAGTTGTCATGTATGGTTGTTAAAGGGATTATTTGCTAATCAATCATGCATGTAGGAATGAGCTTTTTTAGTCGAGGTAGCCATGGCAGAGGCAACCGAGGGAGAGGTAATTGGAACAGAGGCCCAAGAAGGCCAAGATTCTCCATACACTTTGATGCTAACTCGTAAGAGTTAGGCCAGTTGTTTTAGGCTGGATTTTTCAATTGGATTGGGAAAGGAGTGGTCCAACCTAGGCCTGAAAGGCCTCCCTTCCAAGATCCACAAGCCCCTGCTATTCCTGTGCCCCCTCATGTCTCATTGCAACCCAAGGTTCCCGAAAATGATGGATGGCGAGAGATTGTCCACCCGACAGTCTCCCAACATCATGGCTAGCCCAATTTGTCCTTACCTACTCCCCCGCCTATTAACCAGATTTCCCAAGCTGCACATGTCCACTCACCAGTTCAGTCCTCTCATGCTAGGAAAAGTTTGAAACCCGAGGCCCACCATGCCCTTGATAAAGGAAAATCCACTGCTGCCCCTTCCTCACCCTCTAATGGCTCTGATAAAGCCGTGTCTTCCCGGATGCATTTGAGGGACGATTGTTCTCATGTGATCAGTGAAATTAGGCCTAAAGGATCAGCGCAACTAAAGGCAAATTTAGAAAAATTGAAGGGTGACAACAACAATCAAGGAAAGATTGCATATCAGAGTGGGAAATATGGTTTTTGAGTTTTTATTTCATGTATTATTGATGACAGTTGACTTCAGAAGTTTTGGACAACATGTTTTCTTTGGATATATGAGTAATATATTTTTTGAAAATAATTTCAAATATCAATGAGATAATTTGTCAAATGTGAATGTGATGATGGGAGTCACAAGGAAGGGTGTTTTGCTTAATTAACTAGTTATGTTATGACTGTTAAGAGCTAAAGGGAGTCACGAGGGGTCCCACCTACTAATTATTATTTATTTAAAACCCTTATTATGATTTATTACTTTTCCCCCTTAACTAAAAAGTTGGTTGAGTTTTTAGTTAACTTAACTAATGAGGCAATTCAATTACTTCAACCAATTCTAATTTTCTTAAAGGCCAAAGGAAAGGGAGGAACAAGAGGAGGATAGAAGGAGAAGCATACTAAGGTTTGCTCTTTGATTTTATGTTGATATAGTTCAATTTTCATTCATTCCTTAATTGATCATAAGCCTAATTATTTTTTATGATAGCAGGGTCTTATTGTAGAAAACAAGATTCAGGGCTGAATTACATCATTCAAACACTTGTTTTTCAGACGTGTTGATCTATCTTTGATAGTCTGTGTAGACTTGTTTGTTTGTGAATTAGTTTTCATAACTGACAAAGGCTATTTTGCAGAGTCAAGTGGGCATCAATCTGTGGCAAGTTGATCCATCTTTTAGAGTTCAGTTTTTTATTTTTCTATCAGAGGTCCTTTTGTATGTTTCATCGGGGACATTTAATTTTGACTTTGGTCCAAAACGTCTTCACGAAATTTTGTAAAGAGAATGATTATTTGATGAATTGGAATGAAGTAAAGGATTTCTTTATGTCTCATATGTCTTGATTATCATCTTGGTGTCTTTACTTCTGTCTCTACATTTATTTCAGCAACTGTTGTATTCAAAAAATCATATAAATAATGAATTTTCCAGCAAGATTTTACTTATAGAAAAGACTATCCTAAACACTTGTAATCAATACTTGTGAGTTAGGATATTATTTTTGATGGCTATAAACATAGGGTGACATTCCCATTTATTTTTCTTTAGCCAAGAAGAATCTGGAAATGCTTGAGTAAGATCATTTCATATCTTTTCCTCAACACCACTCTTTAGCAGTTCACATTGCAACCCAGTGAAACTAAACATATCAACCACATAGACTAAAAGGGATGACAAAATTAACACCAATATTGGTTGTAAAACCAATGTGCCAAAACTCAGAGCTTGCTAAACGATAATCATTATTTTCTATAGAGAACCAGACCAAAAACCCCAAGCTGACCGAACATGTTTCAACCAATAAACCAATGCACAAGCTACACATAACAAAGAATATCCATTTCTCTTCTTCAAAAAGCCAACAATCTAGAGTATTCACAGAAGAAACTATAAGCACAACACTGATACACATTCAAAAACTTAAGAAAAACACAAACCTTAAGAAATTCTGAGCCAAAATTTATTCATAACACATAGGAATCATCATGGATGGAAAATAATTGAACCATACCTGGAAATCTTGCTCAAGGGGAAGAGTTAGACTATTTCCTTCTTTCACAACCAAAAATCGTGGAGCATCAACAATCACTAGAGTGAAAAACCAAATGAAAGTATGGCTAGGGTGACGGGCTTGAGGGTTGTTTGAGTGACATGCAGTAAATGCACGTTGCTTCCTTCCTCAACCCCATTTAATTCAATGTACAAGCCAACCAATCCACCATAACATCAACCATTAATTCAAACAAATATCCCATTGCTATATCCATTACATAGTGCGCTACCTTTAGTCATGTTAAAATATTTTAACAACAACCATATGCTATAATGTTACCATATATGCCTCATAGATAACCTTTAATAAAGGCACATAAGACTAGCAACAAGGTCTATACGCTTTTCTTTTGTCACTATCACATGTAACGTTAAGGCTTTTACATAGTCTTTTTTTTCTTTTTGTTTAAGCTCCCACATCATCCTTTTGCATAAAATCATATGTAAAATAATCAGTCGATGTTTAATACATAAACATAGAACCTGCAAAAAAATAAATCATTTTATCCATAGTACAACCATAAGTTGCGAGTCAACATCACAACTATCTAGCCATACCACAATAAACCAATCATCTTATGTCACCATAATGATTAGAACCATGCCTTGAATCATCAACTGTAGAAGACTATGCTGGAATCATTATAACAACAAACAAAAATATAAGTGCAACACATCCATCATAGCTCCGCTAGTCTACAAGGGGGTCCCACCTACTAGTTTATTATTATTATTATTATTATTATTATGAATAAATAATAGAGCTTGGCAATCATTTGCAAGCAATATTCATCGTTGTGATTTTAAGCATCAACAAATTGGCGATTCCACAAGGAAATCTGTTTCCAACAGATTAAGAATTCAGATTGTCTAGTTTCGTAGACCAGGTGAACATTAGATCAAGGAAATAAACATCAGAATGATTATGAAACATGTAGAAGTGAGTAGTTTAAGGGAAAAATGATTTGGGATTTTGGGAATAACTCATGGAAAGTGTTATGTATGAGGGGGCTTATCCATGTATGCATAATAATTCGATTAATCATAGTGAAACAATTCTTGGCTTCAAGGAGAATTTTTTTATAGTGTGCTCTTTTGAATCTTGGAGCGGAGGGGAGAAAAGGAAAGTAGAAATAGGGATAAAAAAACCAACTATCTTATCTAACAACAATTGAAGCAGATAGCAATTTCAATGATGTCTTCAAGGGGGAACATCATGAGAACTATGTAAACTGATTTTTATTGATTAACAATACTTGCAGAATAACGTCACTGTGGAAATATTGATCCAAAATTTTATTTCTGACAAGAAAAGAAGTCAATAAAAGAAATAAAACAGTAGAAATGAAACAACAGAAAGAAATAACAACAAAGTAAAATCAAAGAAATAAAACAGTAGAAATGAAACAACAAAAAGAAATAACAACAAAGTAAAATCAAATAAATAAAACAAAACTATAATAGAAAAAAAAAAGGTCCATACACCATTTAAACTTTCAAGTTGGTTCCACATAGTGTTTTAAGTGGGAACCATTGGTGTTGTAGGAAAAAAATCCCTCTTCCAAGTCCTTTAGGATATAGGAGTTTGCGCCCAGGAAAAAAACAATCTTAAAAGGACCCAGCCATAACTTTTGGAACTTTGAATGCCTTTCCTTGTCAACATGCGCTGAATCCCAAAGCAAGACTTTCTCATTAACCTTAAATTTGACATCCTTTACACTTTTATTGAAATATCTTTTAACAATTTGTTGTCTTCTTTTTATGTTATCCAAGGCAAACAACCTTTGTTCCTCTAAAACCAAGAGTGCATTTATCCTTTGAGAGATATTGGAAGAATTTAATTCTTCAACATGTAGCATCATCCTTAGAGAAGAAAGTTCTAGCTCGATAGGCAGAATGGCTTCTTAGCCATAAAAAAGCTGGAAGGGAGTGCAACCAGTGCTCACCTTGGTGGTAGTGTGATCTTCCCAAAGGGTGTAAGTGAGGAGAGTGTGCCATTGACGAGGCTTACCTTCAATGAGCCTCTTGATAATTCTAACCAGATTTTTGTTAGTAGACTTGGCTTGCCCATTTCCTTGGGGATAATAACCTAATGGGTAAAATGTCTAACCCCCAGTTTAGCTAGAAACTGAGTTAGCTTAGTAGAAATAAAAGTGGGACCGTTGTCTGTAATTCCAAAGGAAGACCAAATATGGAGAAAATATTGCTTTCAAGGAAAGAAACCCTTGCTCATCCTGCTAATTCTTAAGTGGGACAACTTTAGTCCATTTCATAAAATAGTCTGTGGCTATCAAGATAAAAACTTACCCTACTGAAGATGGAGGATTAATAGGACCAATAAAGTCCATACCCCATTTTGAAAAAGGAAATTCAGGGAGGATAGGTTGTAAAGGCATGGAAGAAAGACGTTCTTTCCCAGTGAACTTCTGGAACTTGTCACAAGATTTTGAAAAATTATAAGAATCACGAAAAATTGAAGGTCAATAGTACCCTTTCCTGATAATTTTAAAAGCAATAGTTTTAGCAGAAAAGTGGCTTCCTACATGAATAATAGAATCTGAAGATCCACGAGTCTCTTGTAACAATTTCTTTGCTTCCTCATTATTCACACAATGAAGTAACATACCAACGACAGATCTCCTAAACAAGAAGTCTCCTAAAATGACATATATGGAAGATTCAAGATGGATCCTTCTCCTTTGATGAGTATCTAAATTATACGGACACCTCTGATTTTGCATGTAATACACAAAATATTTATATCAGGGATGTTCAACTACATGAAGGATTTGATTGTCAATATAAAATAGTGTTGGCAAAGAGATATCTTGTTCATCAATTTCTTCACTTGCTTCTGCATGTTGAGCTAAGTGAAGGGATAAGTCACGTCCCTTAATGGTTTTAGAAGTCATGATATTTAAATAATGCTCCTGGATCTTGTCAAGCCAACTTGCAAGCTTCCTTGAAAGATAAGTCTATGAGAGAAAAAACTTGACAGCAGGTAAAGGGACTTTTACCAACGTGTGCTTACCTAAGATAAAGTGGAAATTTTTTTCAACAACTTTAACAAGAGCGAAAGCATGTTTTTCAATATAAGAATATTTGAATTCATCATCTGAAAAGCTTTGACTCATGTAAGCTATTGATTTTTCGTTAACTTGGTCATCACATTGTATGAGGATAGCATAAATTTTTTCCTCTGTGGCATTAGTATATATAATAAACTCTTTCCTCTGTGGCATTAGGATAGATAAAACCGATGTGGAACTGATTGCCTTCTTGATCCTTATGAAAGCATTTTCGACGTCATTGGTCCAAGAAAAGGAGCGATCTTTCTTGAGAATATTGTGAATTGGTTTGACCATTACAACAAAACCAGGAACAAACCTACAGACAAAGTTGATAATACCCATAAAGGCTTGAAACTCCTTTTTGGAAGTAGGGGCAAGAATATTTAGGATAGCAACAATCCTTTCAGGATCTATGCTTATTCCTGAATCATAGACAATGTGCCCAAGGAGCTTTCCCTTGGTAGCGTCGAAGATAGACTTAGAAGGATTTAAAGAAATGTCGAATTTCCTATTTCGCATGAGAACATTTCTAAGATGACCAAAATGATCCGATCGATTCTTTGAATACACAGTTAAGTCATCAAGATAAATCTGAATAATTTTGTCGATCATATCGTCAAAAGATATTTTCATATCTCTTTGGAAAGTGGCACTTACATTAGATAATCCAAAAGGCATGCGTTCATAAGAAAATGTGCCCCAACGTGTAATACAAATGGTTTTATATTTATATGTCCTTTTTACCTTGATCTGATTATAACCAGAAAAACCGTCAAGTAAGGACATCATCTGTAACCCTGCAACTTGCTGCAAAATCATTCCCATATTAGGGAGAGGAAAATGGTATTTTATGCTAGCTCTATTCAATGCGCGAAAATCAACACATAGTCTGATCTGACCATTTGTTTTCTGAACGGGAACCAAATTGGAAACCCACTCAGAATACTTAATAGGGAAAATTATCCTAGCCTTCAAGAGTTTTTCCAACTCCTTTCGAATGGTTGCTTCAAGTGCAGGGTTAATGGGTCTTTGTTTTTTCCTAACCAGTTTTATTCCCTCCTTGATAAGGATGACATGTTGTATAAGAGAAGTATCAAAACCATGAAGATCCTCATAAGACCAAGCAAAAAAATCTTGAAATTCATGAAGTAACTCAGTGAACTTCAATTTTTCTTCATCAATACATTGGGAACCTTTTTAACATTCTTTGGACAATCGAGTGTCCCAATGTTCAAGAAAATGGTTTCACCCACTTTCCTTTTCGACTCCTCTTCTTTATGTTTTTCTTTGTCGCCTACATCACTTGATGAAAATGAACTTTCTATTGGAGTCAAGCCCTTCAGAATTCTATTTTCTTCCATGGATATTATCTCCTTGGGCCTGTAAGGTTTATTTTGTATGAAATCACATATGCTCTCATCACTAGGGAAGACCTTCCATGACTCTACATTGTCAGGGATATGAGGACAATACAAATATTGAAAGGTGCAACCAGGTCTTTGTGGCAGAAGTTGTCGAGTAGGAGAGTCTGCAAAAACAACTAACCTATCAGCCATTGAATTCAGATCCCCTTTAACATGAGTGATGTTGAATGATAGCAAGTTCGTGATAAGCGCTCAAACAGTTTCGGTGTAGCATTTCATTAATTTTTTTCTAGGAGAACATGTCTTACGTATAAGGTTCACAACAAGCTCAGAGTCCCCAAAAACTGTAAGGTGACCACAACCTAAATTATAGGCATTTTCAATGCCTAGCAATGATTCTTCAAATTCAGTGACGTTGTTAGTGCAAGCAAATTCTAACCTATAGAAAAAGTTGTGAATTTTACCTATAGGAGAGTACAAGATAATGCCAGCTCCATTTCCTTCATTGGAGCATGAACCATCAAAGTGCATATGCCACATTCCATCCTCCAGGTCGATTTGTTCCAAGGTAGTGTTGTCTTCATCAACAAAGATGGAGTACACTCCTAGGTCCTCTTCGATATAATTTACATTAGGCTATGGGATGCTTTCTATATAAGGTGAAATTGTTCCCTCCCTTAGGAATATGATGTTCTTCCCATTTCGAGGAACATATAAGTGTGTTCCGTCAATTGAAAGGTATCCACCTGTCAAGGCTTGCTAGTCTCTTCATAAGATTATTGAATAATTACTCATTAGCATGTCAGTTACATGAATATTAAGGCTTGTCCTTATTTCAGGATGAGTGCACAAAACCAAAGTCACGTCCTTGATCTCATCTATGGTCGATTGTTGTAAACTATTATAAGAGAGCATGCTTCTCGCATTTTCATTTGTACAAGACAAGCCTAGCTCTTCCATAATAATTTTCGACATTATGCTTGGGCCCGAACCGCCGTCAATCAGACAACGATGGGATATTTTGTCCATAATATTTACATAAATGAAAAATGGAGGATTTTTTTATAGATTATCTGAAATTATTTACACCAACTTTATTTACAGTTGAGTCCTCTTCGTCTACCTCTTCAGAGAGATTGGCTACGGTGGAAGTTTTTCCTTCAATGAAATTTTTTAAATGCTTTTGTTGCTCAGGGACGACAACCATGTATAGGAGAGTAGCATCGGATTTAATATTAGCCAATTGATTGAGAATGTTGTATTTGGAAGAGGGAGGAGGTGAGGGAGTTACTTGACTATCAGAAGTTTTAGTAACTTGTACAGTAGCAACTGGTGAAGATGAGATTGGGCTAGAAGACATATGAGGGGGATCATATTTTCCTTTTGAAGCATAGGATTTATTCCTAGTGTTTATGATCATGAAATCCTATGGTTCTGCGAAATATAGAACAAAAATAGTAGTTTCAGGCCTTTTACCAAATATTTTATCTCTGACACTCTTCTTTACCTCACAAGTACTTTCCTCATGGTGTTCCTCGCAAAAGTTACACCAACTGCGAGGCATGATGGCTTTAGGCTGAAAGTTGTTTTCATTAAGATTACTGAAGGGTGTTGAAGAAGAAGATGAGGCCCTAGGGGTGAGTGAAGGGACATTCCCCTTTCGCTCATACAGTATCATTCGGTTATTCATGTCTTGTACAAGTTGTAAGAGGGCGGGCATATCTGTTTTCTTAATTGAATCTCCCTTGGGAATATCTGTTATTTCAAGTTGTTCTTCATACTCTACACAAGTATGCAGATCATAACCAAGATTGTCAATATATTTTTCTTCAAGCCTATGACGGTAGGGGGAAGGTAGAGCATTATAGTAATGCATAAAAGTGGCTTGGTTTTGAGGGCGAATAAGTTCGATAATTTGGTTATATAACTTGGTGAAATGTAAGTTGAAAGACTTGGTAGTCTCATTGTATTTGTATGCAATTGTTGGCACAGGGATAGACCCAGGGTTCACTCTAAGAGCACACCAACAAGCCCTAGCTACTGGCCCTTTCAGAAACACCTGTGAAGCAGATGTAGTCTCACCCGAAGCAACTAAGAGGGGGGTTGCAGGACATAGATGTCTACAACCAGGGGAATATCAAGTGGAACTAATACAACGATAATGCAACATTCATATATCTCTTATCAACTAGATATACTTTGCGTAGCTATAAATCTAATCTAACACAATAATGCAAATAATAGTATAACAATGACAGAGATCTAGGCATCAATCACACATACGACACAAAATATACATGGACACAAAATATACGTGGTTCACCCTCTCTCTAGGGCTAAGCCCACAAAACTGTGCTTATGATATATTAAGATAAATATTATAGTTCTGATCTGCGTTCTTAGTCAACAGATCTTCTCTCTTCTTCTCTCTGTCTCCCACCTTCCTGTGCACCCAGCTGCAGGAGTGGATCTTCGCACCCAACTGAAGATCTTACAATACCAGAAGGCGCTCACTCCCAGCACTCCTCTCTCTCACAGTACAATAATCTCTCAACCAACAACAATCAATATCAATACCCAACACTAGTACCGACCCGACCTAGGTCCTCTTGACCTCTATTTATACATTATAGTCCCTCACTGACAACCTTAGGTCAAAACCTAGGTGTCAAAACCCTAATTATCCAAAACCCTAGGTGTCTAAAACCCTAGGTCAACTTGACCTGCCTTTCCAAGGCTTCGCCAGCCCGTATTTCCTCCCTTTTCGCGCAGTGCTCCAAAGCATCCAATGGTGGCTTTCTCTGCTTGTTGAGTTGTCCTCGATCCATATTCCTTGTTGATCTGTCATCCTCGATCTCCTCATCCAACGACTTGCTTTTCCATACTTCACTCCGACTTTTCTTCTCTTTTGCTTACTTCGACCCAGTGACAGTCACTGTGTCTCCCGCGTAATTCGCGTTTGACCTTTTCTTCCTCGATATTCGCTTTCTTCCATAAACAAGGGCCAACAGGCCCCCAACACTCACCTATGACTCATCCCGAGGCACTTCAGATCTGATCCTTCCATTTCACTTTGACTTTGGACTGCGCAGTGCAAATTTTGCTTTCTTCCTTATGCCTCCTTCCCATCCTTGTGCAGACTGTCTTTTCTGTGTCTGGTACCCAGTTTCAACTGCACCTGGTACCTAGACCCTTTTCCCCTTACTTTTACTGAGAGCTATGAGGCAACTAGTTGTCATAATACAACTTCAGTTGACTCCCATTCACTAATTCTTCTTTCCATTCTCCCTTCAATGTCATGAGTTGCGCAACTCCTCCTTATGTAACATAGGCGATCTCATATGGTCCAAGCCAATGCGTTCTGAACTTCCCTAGATGTCTTATAAATTTACTGTCATACACTAGTACTAAATCACCTTGCTTAAATGCCTTCTTCTTGATGTGTTTCATGATAGGACTTCTCTCTTTCCTTCTGTACCTGCTGATGGAATCCTGCAATAAAGCTGTCTTCTTCTAGTTCAACCAGCTGGGCAAGCCTCTCACGAACAATTCCAGTATCATCCATGTCTGTAAATGTAGCAATTCTTAAGCTTGGTACCAACTACTCCACCGGGACAACAACTTCGAGACCATAAACCAACTTGAAAGGGGTCTGCATTGTTAATTTCTTGCAAGTGGTTCTATTAGCCCAGAGTATTGCTGGTACTCTTAAATCCTAGTCATCCCTGTTCACACTGTAAATCTTTGTCAATGATGTCTCCAATATTTTGTTGAATGCTTCAACCGTTCTGTTTGCTTGTGGATGGTAAGGTGTACTCTTTTGATGGTGAACTGAAAATTCTTCAGTCAGGGCTTCAACTGTCTTGTTGATGAAATGAGTGCCTTGATTGTTCATAAGGGTCTTAGGGCATCCAAACCTGGTTATTATGTTATCAAATATAAAACGCGTAGCTGTAGTTGCACTACAGTCCTTAACTGCTCTTGCTTCGGTCCATCTAGTCAGGTATTCTGTAGCAATGATAATGTACCTTGCTCCTGTGTGCTTTCTTGGTAGGTTTATAGGTCCCACGAAGTCAATGGCCCACTTTTCAAATGCTTGTAGGGTCATCTACGGTGCTACTAGAATTTCATCTCTTCGGGATGGTTTTCCAACTCTCTAGCATACATCACAGGCTCTGGTATACTCTTTAGCATCTCTGTGTAAAGTAGGCCACCAAAGGCCATCTTGTAGAACCTTTGCGCAGTTGCTTTCCCTACATAATGTACTCCTGCGATGCCTTCATGAGCTTCTGTGAGGATCAACAGGTGCTCTGCCTCCATCACACATATTTTTAGTATCTCATCAGGTCCCATCTTATATAGCTGACCAACTATCAGTGAAAAGTCTACAACACGCACCATTAGCTGTTTCTTCTCGAAAATTGTATACTCACTTGGAGCCATTCCTGTTGACAGGAATTAGACTATGTCTGCGAAGTGGTCATCCATCTTCCTAATGGCAAGAAGCTATGCATCTGATAGTGTATCCTCCAGACTGGTGGGTTCTTCGCCATGTTCCAACCTCGATAGGTGGCCGGGTCCCTTGTTCATTCTTCCTGGCTTAACTATGATCTCAAAATCATATTCTTGAAACAGGAGAATCCATTTGCATATTTGTGCCCCCAACACTAGCTTGTTGACTAGGTACTTTAGCGCAGAGTACTCAGTAAACATTTTAAAGTGTCCTCCTAGTAAGTAATCGCAGAATTTTTGCAGCGCGTACACCATGGCTAATCCTTATCTCTCTGTAGTAGTGTAATTGATTTCAGCTGTAGATAGCTTTCTCCTGGCAAATGCTAATGGATGGTTGATCTCCCCTTCTCCAGGTTGTGCCAATACTGCTCCTAATGCAATAGAAGACGCATCAACATGCACATGAAATTCTTTTCTCTAGTCTGGAAAGACCAGAATGGGAACAATCACCATCTTTTATTTCAGTGCGTCAAAGCTCTGCTGGCATTCGTCTGTCCAACCAAACTGACAGTCTTTCTTTAATAACTTCTCCATTGGTGCAATAATCTGAGCATATCCTTTGATAAATTTCCTGTAATAGCCAGTATGTCCTAGCGCAATGCGCAATTGTTTGACTGAAGTAGGAGGTGGTAAGTCGACTATAATTGCAATTTTGGATGGATCAACCAACAATTCTTGCTTGCATACAATATGTCCTAATAATACTCCAAATGGTGAGAAGAAGATGCACTTCTTCAAATTTAAAGAAATTTGATACTGCCTGCATTTTTTCCAACATTAGTCTTAGACATTCAATATGATTTTTCAGCAAACTAAAAACAATCCAGTCATCAAAATAGGCTTCTAAAAACTTATGCAAAAATTCTTTGAACGTTTCAACCACCACCCTGGAGAATATGGTTGGGGCATTCTTCAGTCCAAATGGAATCACTATGTATTGGTAGGATCCCCATTCTGTGGAAAATGTGGTCTTGTGGTTGTCCTCCTTGGCAATCCGGATCTGATGGTATCCTGAAAACCCATCTGTAAAAGAATATATCTCCTAGCCTCTCACATTATCCAACACTTCATGTGTAAATGGTGTAGGGAAAGGATCATGCAAAAAAACATCATTATGCTTCCTGAGATCTACGCAGATCCTGATCTCGCATGTCTTCTTGTCTTGCACCAGCATTGGGATGATCCACTCCGACTCTTTGACAGGTTCAATAATCCCTGCTTCTAACATTCTGTCGAGCTCAATATTCACTTTTTCCTTATATTTCGGGTTCAATCTGTAGGGTCTTTTCTTGAATGGCTTCACATTTGGTTTCAAAAGTATTCTCATCTCTCCCATAGGTCCTTTGATACACTTCATATCGGTGAACTTGGTCGGAAACAAGTCCTGATACTCATGCAGTAATTTTGTCAATGTTAGCAACATCCCAGTAATCTCCGACATTGTCAAGCTTCGGTGTCTCCTCTATCCCAATATTGACTTTCTTTATCTTGATCGGCTGTCCAATGAATGGCAACTCAATTCCTGGTCCTTTCACATCCCTGTGGCCTTCTGTCTTAGCAATGTTTACCTTTCTCGGATCATCATCTGTGTCAACATTAATGTTGTAACATCCTTGTAGTTTATGGAATGGCACAGTCCATTCATCCT
>JASDQU010502826.1:0-27002 GCA_032191745.1 Picea mariana | reverse complement strand
GTGTAGACTTGTCTGTTTGTGAATTAGTTTTCATGACTAACAAAGGCTATTTTGCAGAGTCGAGTGGGCATCAATCTGTGGCAAGCTGATCCATCTTTTAGAGTTCAGTTTTTTATTTTTCTATCAGAGGTCCTTTTGTATGTTTCATCGGGGACATTTGATTTTGACTTTGGTCCAAAACATCTTCACGAAATTTTGTAAAGAGAATGATTATTTGATGAATTGGAATGAAGTAAAGGATTTCTTTATGTCTCATATGTCTTGATTATCATCTTGGTGTCTTTACTTCTGTCTCTACATTTATTTCAACAACTGTTATATTAAAAAAATCATATAAATAATGAATTTTCCAGCAAGATTTTACTTATAGAAAAGACTAGCCTAAACACTTGTAATCAATACTTGTGAGTTAGGATATTATTTTTGATGGCTATAAACATAGGGTGACATTCCCATTTATTTTTCTTTAGCCAAGAAGAATTTGAAAACGCTTGAGTAAGATCATTTCATATCTTTTCCTCAACACCACTCTTTAGCAGTTCACATTGCAACCCAGTGAAACGAAACATATCAACCACATAGACTAAAAGGGATGACAAACTTAACACCAAGATTGGTTGTAAAACCAATGCGCCAAAACTCAGAGCTTGCTAAACGATAATCATTATTTTCTACAGAGAACTAGACCAAAAACCCCAAGTTGACCGAACATGTTTCAACCAATAAACCAATGCACAAGCTACACATAACAAATAATATCCATTCCTCTTCTTTGAAAAGCCAACAATCTAGAGTTTTCACAGAAGAAACTATAAGCACAACACTGATACATAGTCGAAAACTTAAGAAAAACACAAACCTTAAGAAATTCTGAGCCAAAATTTATTCATAACACATAAGAATCATCATGGATGGAAAATAATTAAACCATACCTGGAAAGCTTGCTCGAGGGGAAGAGTTAGACTGTTTCCTTCTTTCACAACCAAAAATCGTGGAGCACCAACAACCACCAGAGCGAAAAACCAAATGAAAGTATGGCTAGGGTGATGGGCTTGAGGGTTGTTTGAGTGACATGCAGTAAATGCGCGTTGATTCCTTCCCCAACCCCATTTAATTCAATGTACAAGCCAACCAATCCACGATAGCATCAACCATTAATTCAAACAAATATCCCATTGCTATATCCATTACATAGTGCGCTACCTTTAGTCATGTTAAAATATTTTAACAACAACCATATGCTATAATGTTACCATATATGCCTCATAGATAACCTTTAATAAAAGCACATAATACTAGCAACAAGGTCTATACACTTTTCTTTTGTCACTATCACATGTAACGTTAAGGCTTTTACATAGTCTTTTTTTCTTTTTGTTTAAGCTCCCACATCATCCTTTTGCATAAAATCATATGTAAAATAATCAATCGATGTTTAATACATAAACATAGAACCTGTAAAAAAAATAAATCATTTTATCCATAGTACAACCATAAGTTGCGAGTGAGCATCAAAACTATCTAGCCATACCACAATAAACCAATAATCTTATGTCACCATAATGATTAGAACCATGCCTTGAATCATCAACTGTAGAAGACTATGCTGAAATCATTATAACAACAAACAAAAATATAAGTGCAACACATCCATCATAGCTCCGCTAGTCTACAAGGGGGTCCCACCTACTAGTTTATTATTATTATTATTATTATGAATAAATAATAGAGCTTGGCAATCATTTGCGAGCAGTATTCATCATTGTGATTTTAAGCATCAACAAACTGGCGATTCCACAAGGAAATCTGTTTCCAATAGATTAAGAACTCAGATTGTCTAGTTTCGTAGACCAGGTGAACATTAGATCAAGGAAATAAACATTAGAATGATTATGAAACATGGGGAAGTGAGTAGTTTAAGAGAAAAATGATTTGGGATTTTGGGAATAACTCATGGAAAGTGTTATGTATGAGGGGGCTTATCCCTGTATGCATAATAATTCGATTAATCATAGTGAAAGCATTCTTGGCTTCAAGGAGAAATTTTTTATAGTGTGCTCTTTTGAATCTTGGAGCGGAGGGAAGAAAAGGAAAGTAGAAATAGGGATAAAAAAACCAACTATCTTATCTAACAACAATTGAAGCAGATAGCAATTTCAATGATGTCTTCAAGGGGGAACATCATGAGAACTATGTAAACCGATTTTTATTGATTAACGATACTTGCAGAATAACGTCACTGTGGAAATACTGATCCAAAATTTTATTTTTGACAAGAAAATAAGTCAATAAAAGAAATAAAACAGTAGAAATGAAACAACAGAAAGAAATAACAACAAAGTAAAATCAAAGAAATAAAACAGTAGAAATGAAACAACAAAAAGAAATAACAACAAAGTAAAATCAAAGAAATAAAACAAAACTATAATAGAAAAAAAAAGGTCCATACACCATTTAAACTTTCAAGTTGGTTCCACATAGTGTTTTAAGTGGGAACCATTGGTGTTGTAGGAAAAAAATCGCTCTTCCAAGTCCTTTAGGATATAGGAGTTTGCACCCAGGAAAAAAACAATCTTAAAAGGACCCAGCCATAAATTTTGGAACTTTGAATGCCTTTCCTTGTCAACACGAGCTGAATCCCAAAGCAAGACTTTCTCATTAACCTTGAATTTGACATCCTTTACACTTTTATTGAAATATCTTTTAACAATTTGTTGTCTTCCCTTTATGTTATCCAAGGCAAACAACCTTTGTTCCTCTAAAACCAAGAGTGCATTTATCCTTTGAGAGATATTGGAAGAATTTAATTCTTCAACCTGTAGCATCATCCTTAGAGAAGAAAGTTCCAGCTCGATAGGCAGAATGGCTTCTTAGCCATAAACAAGCTGGAAGGGAGTGCAACTAGTGCTCACCTTGATGGTATTGTGATCTTCCCAAAGCGTGTAAGTGAGGAGAGTGTGCCATTGACGAGGCTTACCTTCAATGAGCCTCTTGATAATTCTAACCAGATTTTTGTTAGTAGACTCGGCTTGCCCATTTCCTTGGGGATAATAACCTGATGAGGTAAAAAGTCTAACCCCCAGTTTAGCTAGAAACTGAGTTAGCTTAGCAGAAATAAAAGTGGGACCGTTGTCTGTAATTCCAAAGGAAGACCAAATATGGAGAAAATATTGCTTTCGAGGAAAGAAACCCCTGCTCATCCTGCTAATGCTTAAGTGGGACAACTTCAGTCCATTTCATAAAATAGTCTGTGGCTATCAAGATAAAAACTTACCCTACTGAAGATGGAGGATTAATAGGACCAATAAAGTCCATACCCCATTTTGAAGAAGGAAAGTCAGGGAGGACAGGTTGTAAAGGCATGGAAGAAAGACGTTCTTTCCCAGTGAACTTTTGGAACTTGTCACAAGATTTTGAAAAATTATAAGAATCGCGAAAAATTGAAGGCCAATAGTACCCTTTCATGATAATTTTAAAAGCAATAGTTTTAGCAGAAAAGTGGCTTCCTACATGAATAATAGAATCTGAAGATCCACGAGTCTCTTGTAACAATTTCTATGCTTCCTCATAATTCACACAACGAAGTAACATACCATCGACATATCTCCTAAACAAGAAGTCTCCTAAAATGACATATATGGAAGATTCAAGATGGAGCCTTCTCCTTTGATGAGTATCTAAATTATCTGGACACCTCTGATTTTGCAAGTAATACACCAAATATTTATATCAGGGATGTTCAACTACAGGAAGGATTTGAATGTCAATATAAAATAGTGCTGACAAAGAGATATCTTGTTCATCAATTTCTTCACTTGCTTCTGCATGTTGAGCTAAGTGAAGGGATAAGTCACGTCCCTTAATGGTTTTAGAAGTCATGATAGTTAAATAATGCTCCTGGATCTTGTCAAGCCAACGTGCAAGCTTCCTTGAAAGATAAGTCTATGAGAGCAAAAACTTGACAGCAGGTAAAGGGACTTTTACCAGCATGTGCTTACCTAAGATAAAGTGGAAATTTTTTTCAACAACTTTAACAAGAGCGAAAGCATGTTTTTCAATATAAGAATATTTGAATTCATCATCTGAAAAGCTTTGACTCATGTAAGCTATTGGTTTTTCGTTAACTTGGTCATCACATTGTATGAGGATAGCATAAATTGTTTCCTCTGTGGCATTAGTATATATAATAAACTCTTTCCTCTGTGGCATTAGGATAGATAAAACCGGCGCGGAACTGATTGCCTTCTTGATTCTTATTAAAACATTTTCGACGTCATTAGTCCAAGAAAAGGAGCGATATTGCTTGAGAATATTGTGAATTGGTTTGACCATTACAACAAAACCAGGAACAAACCTACAGACAAAGTTGATAATACCCATAAAGGCTTGAAACTCCTTTTTGGAATTAGGGGCAAGAATATTTAGGATAACAACAATCCTTTCAGGATCTACGCTTATTCCTGAATCATAGACAATGTGCCCAAGGAGCTTTCCCTTGGTAGCGTCGAAGATAGACTTAGAAGGATTCAAAGAAATGTCGAATTTTCTGTTTCACATGAGAACATTTATAAGATGACCAAAATGATCCGATCGATTCTTTGAATACACAGTTAAGTCATCAAGATAAATCTGAATAATTTTGTCGATCAGATCGTCAAAAGATATTTGCATATCTCTTTGGAAAGTGGCACCTACATTAGATAATCCAAAAGGCATGCGTTCATAAGAAAATGTGCCCCAACGTGTCATACAAATGGTTTTATATTTATATGTCCTTTTTACCTTGATCTGATTATAACCAGAAAAACCGTCAAGTAAGGACATCATCTGTAACCCTGCAACTTGCTGCAAAATCATTCCCATATTAGGGAGAGGAAAATGGTATTTTATTCTATCTCTATTCAATGCGCGAAAATCAACACATAGTCTGATCTGACCAGTTGTTTTCTGAACGGGAACCAAATTGGAAACCCACTCAGAATACTTAATAGGGAAAATTATCCTAGCCTTCAAGAGTTTTTCCAACTCCTTTCGAATGGTTGCTTCAAGTGCAGGGTTAATGGGTCTTTGTTTTTTCCTAACCGGTTTTATTCCCTCCTTGATAGGGATGGCATGTTGTATAAGAGAACTATCAAAACCACAAAGATCCTCATAAGACCAAGCAAAAACATCTTGAAATTCATGAAGTAACTCAATGAACTTTAATTTTTCTTCATCAGTACATTGGGAACCTATTTTAACATTCTTTGGACAATCGAGTGTCCCAATGTTCAAGGAAATGGTTTCACCCACTTTCCTTTTCAACTCCTCTTCTTTATGTTTTTCTTTGTCACCTACATCACTTGATGAAAATGAACTTTCTAGAGGAGTCAAGCCCTTCAGAATTCTGTTGTCTTCCATGGATATTATCTCCTTGGGCCTGTAAGGTTCATTTTGTATGAAAGCACATATGCTCTCATCACTAGGGAAGACCTTCCATGACTCTACATTGTCAGGGATATGAAGACGATACAAATATTGAAAGGTGCAATCAGGTCTCTGTGGCAGAAGTTGTCGAGTAGGAGAGTCTGCAAAAACAACTAACCTATCAGCCATTGAATTCAGATCCCCTTTAACATGAGTGATGTTGAATGATAGCAAGTTCGTGATAAGCACTCAAACAGTTTCGGTGTAGCGTTTCATTAATTGTTTTCTAGGAGAATATATCTTACGTATAAGGTTTACAACAAGCTCAGAGTCCCCAAAAACTGTAAGGTGACCACAACCTAAATTATAGGCATTTTCAATGCCTAGCAATGATTCTTCAAATTCAGTGACGTTGTTAGTGCAATCAAATTCTAACCTATAGAAAAAGTTGTGAATTTTACCTATAGGAGAGTATAAGATAATGCCAGCTCCATTTCCTTCATTGGAGCATGAACCATCAAAGTGCATATGCCACATTCCATCCTCCAGGTTGATTTGTTCCAAGGTAGTGTTGTCTTCATCAACAAAGATGGAGTACACTCCTAGGTCCTCTTCGATATAATTTACATTAGGCTGTGGGATGCTTTCTATATAAGGTGAAATTGTTCCCTCCCTTAGGAATATGATATTCTTCCCATTTCGAGGAACATATAAGTGTGTCTCGTCAATTGAGAGGTATCCACCTGTCAAGGCTTGCTAGTCTCTTCATAAGATTATTGAATAATTACTCATTAGCATGTCAATTACATGAATATTAAGGGTTGTCCTTATTTCAGGATGAGTGCACAAAACCAAAGTCACATCCTTGATCTCATCTATGGTTGATTGTTGTAAACTATTATAAGAGAGCATGCTTCTCGCATTTTCACTTGTACAAGACAAGCCTAGCTCTTCCATAATAATTTTTGACATTACGCTTGGGCCCGAACCGCCGTCAATCAGACAACGATGGGATATTTTGTCCATAATCTTTACAGAAATGAAAAATGGAGGATTTTTTTATAGATTATCTGAAATTATTTACACCTACTTTATTTACAGTTGAGTCCTCTTCGTCTACCTCTTGAGAGAGATTGGCTACGGTGGAAGTTTTTCCTTCAATGAAAATTTTTAAATGCTTTTGTTGCTCAGGGACGACAACCATGTATAGGAGAGTAGCATCGGATTTAATATTAGCCAATTGATTGAGAATGTTGTATTTGGAAGAGGGAGGAGGTGAGGGAGTTCCTTGACTATCAAGAGTTTTAGTAACTTGTACAGTAGCAATTGGTGAAGATGAGAATGGGCTAGAAGACATACGAGGGGGATCATATTTTCCTTTTGAAGCATAGGATTTATTCCTAGTGTTTATGATTATGAAATCCTCTGGTTTTGCGAAATCTAGAACAAAAATAGTAGTTTCTGGCCTTTTACCAAATATTTTATCTCTGACACTCTTCTTTACCTCACAAGTACTTTCCTCATGGTGTTCCTCACAAAAGTTACACCAACTGCGAGGCATGATGGCTTTAGGATGAAAGTTGTTTTCATTAAGATTACTAAAGGGTGTTGAAGAAGAAGATGAGGCCCTAGGGGTGAGTGAAGGGACATTCCTCTTTCGCTCATACACTATCATTCAATTATTCATGTCTTGTACAAGTTGTAAGAGGGAGGGCATGTTTGTTTTCTTAATTGAATCTCCCTTGGGAATATCTGTTATTTCAAGTTGTTCTTCATAGTCTACATAAGTATGCAGAGCATAACCAAGATTGTCAATATATTTTTATTCAAGCATATGACGGTAGGGGGAAGGTAGAGCATTATAGTAATGCATAAAAGCAGCTTGGTTCTAAGGGCGAATAAGTTCGATAATTTGGTTATATAACTTGGTGAACTGTAAGTTGAAAGACTTGATAGTCTCATCGTATTTTTATGTAATTGTTGACACAGGGACAGACCCAGGGTTCACTCCAAGAGCACACCAACAAGCCCTAGCTACTGGCCCTTTCGGAAACACCTGCGAAGCAGATGTAGTCTCACCCGAAGCATCTAAGAGGGGGGTTGCAGGACATAGATGTCTACAACCAGGGGAATATCAAGTGGAACTAATACAACGATAATGCAACATTCATATATCTCTAATTAGCTAGATCTACTTTGCGCAGCTATAAATCTGATCTAACACAATAATGCAAATAACACTATAACAATGACAGAGATCTAGGCATCAATCACACATACGACACAAAATATAAGTGGACAAAAAATATACATGGTTCACCCTCTCTCTAGGGATATGCCCACAAAACTGTGCTTATGATATATTAAGATAAAGCTTACAGTTCTGATCCACGCTCTTAGTCAGTAGATCTTCTCTCTTCTTCTCTCTGTCTCCCACCTTCCTGTGCACCCAGTTGCAGGAGTTGATCTTCGCACCCAGCTGAAGATATTACAATACCAGAAGGCTCTCACTCCCAGCACTCCTCTCTCTCATAGTACAATAATCTCTCAACCAACAATAATCAATATCAATACCCAACACTAGTACCGACTCGACCTAGGTCCTCTTGACCTCTATTTATACATTATAGTCCCTCACCGACAACCTTAGGTCAAAACCCTAATTATCCAAAACCCTAGGTGTCTAAAACCCTAGGTCAACTTGACCCACCTTTTCAGGGCTTCGCCAGCCTGTATTTCCTCCCTTTTCATGCGGTGCTCCAAAGCATCCAATGGTGGCTTTCTCTTCTTGCTGAGTTGTCCTTGATCCATATTCCTTGTTGATCTGTCATCCTCGATCTCCTCATCCAACGACTTGCTTTTCCATACTTCACTCCGACTTTTCTTCTCTTTTGCTTACTTCGACCCAGTGACAGTCACTGTGTCTCCCACGTAGTTCACGATTGACCTTTTCTTCCTCGATATTCACTTCCTTCCATAACCAAGGGCCAACAGGCCCCCAACACTCACCTATGACTCATCCCGAGGCACTTCAGATCTGATCCTTCCGTTTCACTTCGACTTTGGACTGCGCAGTGCAGCCTTTGCTTTCTTCTTTATGCCTCCTTCCCATCCTTGTGCAGACTATCTTTTCTGTGTCTAGTACCCAGTTTCAACTGCACCTGGTACCTAGACCCTTTTCTCCTTGCTTTTACTGAGAGCTATGAGGCAGTTGGTTGTCATAATACAACTTCACTTGACTCCCATTCACTAACTCTTCTTTCCATTCTCCCTTCAATGTCTTGAGTTGCGCAACTCCTACTTATGTAACATAAGCGATCTCATATGGTCCAAGCCAATGCATTTTGAACTTCCCTAGATGTATTATAAATTTATTGTCATACACCAGTACTAAATCACCTTGCTTAAATGCCTTCTTCTTGATGTGTTTCATGATAGGCCTTCTCTCTTTCCTTCTGTACCTGCTGATGGAATCCTGCAATAAATCTGTCTTCTTCTAGTTCAACCAGCTGGGCAAGCCTCTCACGAACAACGCCAGTATCATCCATGTCTGTAAATGTAGAAATTCTTAAGCTTGGTACCAAGTACTCCACCAGGACAACAACTTCGAGACCATAAACCAACTTGAAAGGGGTCTGCATTGTTAATTTCTTGCAAGTGGTTCTATTAGCCCGGAGTATTGCTAGTACTCTTAAATCCCAGTCATCCCTGTTCACACTGTAAATCTTTGTCAATGTTGTCTCCAAGATTTTGTTGAATGCTTCAACCATTCTGTTTGCTTGTGGATGGTAAGGTGTACTCTTCCGATGGTGAATTGCAAATTCTTCAGTCAGGGCTTCAACTGTCTTGTTGATGAAATGAGTGCCTTGATCGCTCATAAGGGTCTTAGGGCATCGAAACCTGGTTATTATGTTATCAAATATAAAACGCGTAGCTGTAGTTGCACTACAGTCCTTAACTGCTCTTGCTTCAGCCCATCTAGTCAGGTATTCTGTCGCAATGATAATGTACCTTGCTCCTGTGTGCTTTCCTGGTGGGTTTATTGGTCCCACGAAGTCAATGGCCCACTTTTCAAATGCTTGTAGGGTCATCTATGGTGCTAGTGGAATTTCATCTCTTCGGGATGGTTTACCAACTCTCTGGCATAGATCACAGGCTCTGGTATACTCTTTAGCATCTCTGTGTAAAGTAGGCCACCAAAGGCCAGCTTGTAGAACCTTCTGCGCAGTTTCTTTCCCTACGTAATGTACTTCTACGATGCCTTCATGAGCTTCTATTAGGATCAGCAGGTGCTCTGCCTCCATCACACATCTTCTTAGTATCTCATCAGGTCCCATCTTATATAGCTGACCAACTATCAGTGAAAAGTCTGCAGCGCACACCACTAGCTGTTTCTTCTCGGAAATTGTATACTCACTTGGAGCCATTCCTGTTGACAGGAATTGGACTATGTCTATGAAGTGGTCATCCATCTTCCTAATGGTGAGAAGCTGTGCATCCGTTAGTGTATCCTCCAGATTGGTGGGTTCTTCGCCATGTTCCAACCTCGATAGGTGGCCGGGTCCCTTGTTCATTCCTCCTGGCTTAACTATGATCTCAAAATCATATTCTTGAAACAAGAGAAGCCATTTGCATATTCATGCCCCCAACACTAGCTTGTTGACTAGGTACTTTAGTGCAGAGTGATCAGTAAACATTTTAAAGTGTCCTCCTAGTAAGTAATCGCATAATTTTTGTAGCGCGAACACCATGGCTAATCCTAATCTCTCTGTAGTAGTGTAATTGATTTCAGCTATAGGTAGCATTCTCCTGGAAAATGCTAATGGATGGTCGATCTCCCCTTCTCCAGGTTGTGCCAATACTGCTCCTAATGCAATAGAAGACGCATCAACATGCACATGAAATTCTCTGCTCCAGCCTGGAAAGACCAGAATAAGAACAATCACCATCTTTTGTTTCAGTGTGTTGAAGCTCTGCTGGCATTCGTCTGTCCATCCAAACTGACAGTCTTTCTTTAATAACTTCTCCATTGGTGCAGTAATCTGAGCATATCCTTTGATAAATTTCCTGTAATAGCCAGTATGTCCTAGCGCAGTGCGCAATTGTTTGACTGAAGTAGGAGGTGGTAAGTCGACTATAATTGCAATTTTGGATGGATCAACCAACAATCCTTGCTTGCATACAATATGTCCTAATAATACTCCAAATGGTGAGAAGAAGATGCACTTCTTCAAATTTAAAGCAATTTGATACTCCTTGCATTTTTCCAACATTAGTATTAGACATTCAATATGATTTTTCAGCAAACTAAAAACAATCCAGTCATCAAAATAGGCTTCTAAAAACTTATGCAAAAATTCTTTGAACGTTTCGACCACCACCCTGGAGAAGATGGTTGGGGCATTCTTCAGTCCAAATGGAATCACTATGTATTGGTAGGATCCCCATTCTGTGGAAAATGTGGTCTTGTGGTGGTCCTCCTTGGCAATCCGGATTTGATGGTATCCTGAAAACCCATCTGTAAAAGAATATATCTCCTAGCCTCTCACATTATCCAACACTTCATGTGTAAATGGTGTAGGGAAAGGATCATGCAAAAAAGCATCATTATGCTTCCTGATATCTACGCAGATCCTGATCTCGCATGTCTTCTTGTCTTGCACCACCATAGGGTTGATCCACTCCGACTCTTCGACAGGTTCAATAATCCCTGCTTCTAACATTCTGTCGAGCTCAATATTCACTTTTTCCTTATATTTTGGGTTCAATCTGTAGGGTCTTTTCTTGAATGGCTTCACATTTAGTTTCAAAGGTATTCTCATCTCTCCCATAGGTCCTTTGATACACTTCATATCAATGAACTTGGTCGGAAACAAGTCCTGATACTCATGCAGTAATTCTGTAATTTTGTCAATGTTAGCAGCATCCCAGTAATCTCCGACATTGTCAAGCGTCGGTGTCTCCTCTGTCCCAATATTGACTTTCTTTATCTTGATCGGCTGTCCAATGAATGGCAGCTCAAGTCCTAGTCCTTCCACATCCCTGTGGCCTTCTGTCTTATCAATGTTTACCTTTCTCAAATCATCATCTGCGTCAGCATTAATGTTGTAACATCCTTGTAGTTTATGGAATGGCGCAGTCCATTCGTCCTCTTCTTGCTCCAAAGGGAGGCTAGATGCCTCCTTAAATACTTCCTGCCTCACAATATGTAGTGCTTGATATACTGAAGGAAATTGACTTTCAAACAAAAAGGTGGTTACAAAATTCTGAAGCATACCTTCCCAATATGTAGAGATGAGGCGCAACTCCGTTTGAAGGTACCAGTTAATAGGGGTTGTGTCCAATGTGTTAATGAATCTGTGTACGCATTTTTCTTGAGGAATATCACTCCAGGATTCTTCGCAGCTTCACACATGGTCCTTTGGGTAGCTTCGATCGGTGTGCCTCACTTCGCAGCTTCCTACTTATGCTGAGAACCGTGCTATCATCAAGGTTCAACATTGTGTCCAATCTGTAATATTGCTTTTATGCATCCCCCACCATCTTGCTGGTGTAGCTTTCAGAGCCTCATCCATAGCCAACAACCTCTGTTGTGCTGGTACACTTGTTTCAAAATATGAGAGGAAGGCTTCTAGAGGGTTCAGACCATCAAAGGTAGGCAAGTTACTTATTGTTGTACCAATCCAACGAACTTCTCTGGTTAGTCAAGCACATCTCCTTGTGGATACTTCATACATCTGGTTCTACCAGTTCTCCAGTGCTTCTTCTGAATTTGATGAACACGCACTGTCACTTCACCAACTTAGATTTCCATCGGCAGTAGGGTTGATATAATCCTGCTGTCTCGCTGTTAATTTATATATGTTTTCCAGCTCATATGCGTGCTCTTCTTCTCTGATGGGCTCTATATATCACAGACTCTCATCTGGATCTAAGGGTGAAATGACCCTAAGACCATCTCTTTCAAATGTCATGCACCTTTTCTTTAAATCAACAACAGTAGAATTTTCTAAGGCCCAATCAATTCCTAGCAATGCAGGGTAAGGGCAACTATCATCAACAATTTCAACTACCTCAAAATCTGCAAAGGTCCTAACTCCGTCGATGTCCACAGGGACATGCTCTAATCGTCCAAATGGGCTGGAAGCTCATTGATTATCCATTCTAAGCTTGATAGGGGAATAGATCAACTTCGGTTTTCCCATTAGTGCCCAAGTTTTCTTCGTCATGACATTGACCTCCGACCCTAAGTCGAGGACCACATAGTCTATATCATACTCTCCTATTTGAGCATTCAAATGTAATTCTTTGTTTGCTCTTATCTTCTTACCAATCTGGTGTACTGCCCTATTCAGTAAGGGGTCTACCTTTCCTAGTTCATACTGCCAGATTAGGTTCTGTAACTCTTGCACAGCATTCTCATCCCGAATTAACTTAAGACAAGTGTACAAAAATTCGATGAGTTTACTTACCTCTTTTCCTTCTTTCGATGAAGCCAATTGATCAAATTCCTGAGGCATTCCATACTCTTTTATTTCTGGTTGCGTTTTAGATGAGGATCCTTGGTCCCCCTTGAACTATTGTCTTGCTTCCTCGAAGATTTGTCTTTCTTTCCTTGCATCAAAAGCCCGAGTCTTCTCCATAGCTTTCCTGATACCTGACTCTTCAGAGATATTTCTTTGGATTGTTCTATCTTCTCCTGTAGCAGTGCCTCCTCGAGTAATAAAAACGACTCTAGAGTCTGTTCTGCGCAGTTTGACATATATCAATTGCACTTGTGGGTTTTTCTAGGGTCCTCGTCTTTCTTGAAGCTTAGCCAACAACACATGGCATTCTTCTATGACATGCTCAAAAGAGTTACAATAACTGCAGGTTGTGCAAGGATTTTGACAATTCCTTGCCAAGTGTCCTGGCTGCGCATAGTTATAACATATTATTTGTCGTCGGCCTCAACCCATACCTCCTCCTTGTCCTCTTCCTCTGTATCCACCATGAGTATTGAAGTTTCCTCTCCCCGGAGAGTTGTACTGCAGAGTGTTTCCTTCTTGTTGTACTTCGCCTTGAATCTTGTATACGTCCCTCGACCTCTCATGCATGAGATGGTAAGCTCTACAATCTTGATCATCATGCCCCACTAATTTATAAAATGTGTAATACAAGTTTGTGGGTGTCTGAACATACTTCTTCATGTAATATCACTCACCTGGGTGATTCCTATTTCTGCGTACCTCACACCAGGGCAGGTTAACTTGCTTCAAGGGGCTCAACGCTCCTGAGGCCAAATACTCATGAAGTAAGGGACAATGTTCTATATCATGACCTTCAGATTTGCATCTTACACACCATATATCTTCTCTTTTTTCCTTCCCCTTGTCCTTCTTCATATGCTCGACCTGCAAAGACAAACTAGTCAGTTGGCTCAAGATCTGGCTCATGCCTGAGCTAGATTCTCCCATAGGTGATGATTCAAGATTCATGGCGATCTCCAAAGCTTCTACCTGCTATGCAATCTTCTGTTGCATCAGAGGGACTCTGATGTGTGGTAACAACACCACAATGAACCATTCTTTGTTCTGTTCATCGGGGATCTGAAAATTTAATCGGCCTGTTAGGGTCTTGAATCTCTGGTTGAACTCCCAAACAGGTTCTGCTACCTTTTTTTTTGATATATTTTAGCTCTGTAATGAACTGTGACTCCGAATTAGGTTTCTTAAACTTTGCAATCAATGGATTCTTGATCTCGTTCATTGGCTTAGGCTGTGCCAGTCCTTGGACAAGTTTCATGTACCAGCTCAGCGCACGGCCGCTTAGCATAGTGCTGAACTGGGTTCTCTTGATGGCTTCATCAGTGATACTTTTAATATTCCACACGGCTTCACACAGGAACCAATGTTGATCTGGACCCTTAGATCCATCTCCCCTAAAGATAGGGAGCCTCATCTCATCTGCCATAGAGTTCCCTAGGCTTCTTGTCTGAGTATAGGTTGAGTTGCTAGTAACAACACTTTGAAGACTTTGGTGGTTCTGGCTATTCTGGCTGCTTGGTGCTATTGAAACAACAGGAGGGTTAATGTTACTTACTTCAGTAATCTATGCAGTTCCTGAGGTTTTTGGCTCACTTTGCCGAAGTTCTTCAACTTCCCCTTCTTCTATTCTGGTGGGTTTTGAATGTTCTTCGTCGGTTAGATCTACCTCTTCTCCACTGTAGAAACCCTCTTCTCTGTAGTTTTTCTTAAACAGGGTCTTAAGGTGAACCCCTCTGAATACTCTTCCACTACGCGTATGTCCAGCTTCTGTGTCCTTGTCGCTGTCTAAATTTATGAACATTAGCCTTTTTAGGTCCAGCCAATCTACTGTATCTTCAAGACGTTCTTTTCATGCAACAACATCTTGATTCTCAGTTTCAGAAAGTGTAAAAATTTTCCTTTGGGTCCTTTGAAAAAGTTATCTCTCGGCTTGGCTATATGATTCTACTCTATCAACATCAAATTTGGTGATATACCCTCCAATGGTACTATCAAACCAATGATCTACAGCTCTAGATACAGCGTTGTCAACTCTCTTGACCTTCTGGATTAGTGCTGGTGTCCAAACCATAAGAGGTCTAGATCTGATCTCGAACTAGGTATCGACTAACCTAGCCAACCATTCAAATAACAACTTCTGGTGGATTCCTCCAAAGAAGATCTAGTGAATATCGGTGAAGATTTATCTTTGTAGCCAATCTTTAGTACTCAGTTTAGGGTTCTTGTTCTGGGCTTCAGCGAAGTCCCTCTCTTGATCCTCTATCCACTTTTGAATCTCTGTCTTCGATGGGAACCACCTTGACATTCCCTTAAAAAGATTCCTGTTCCGACAACGGAACCATTTGTTGGCACAGGGGCAGACACATGGTTCACTCCAAGAACACACCAATAAGCCCTAGCTACTGGCCCTTTCGGCAACACCTGTTAAGCAGATGTAGTCTCACCCGAAGCAGCTAAGAGGGGGATCGTAGGACAGAGATGTCTACAACCAGGGGAATATCGAGTGGAACTAATACAACGATAATGCAACATTCATATATCTCTTATCAGCTAGATCTACTCTGTGCAGCTATAAATCTGATCTAACATAATAATGAAAATAACAGTATAACAATGACAGAGATTCAGGCATCAATCACACATACAACACAAAATATACGTGGTTCACCCTCTCTCTAGAGATACGTCCACATAACTGTGCTTATGATATATTAAGATAAAGCTCACGGTTCTGATATGCGCTCTTAGTCAACATATATTCTCTCTTGTTCTCTCTATCTCCCATCTTCCTGCGCACCCAACTGCAAGACTTTATCTTTGCACCCAGCTGAAGATCTTACAATACCAGAAGGCTCTCACTCCTATCACTCCTCTTTCTCACAGTACAATAATCTCTCAACCAACAACAATCAATATCAATACCCAACACTAGTATTGACCCGACCTAGGTCCTCTCGACCTCTATTTATACATTATATTCCCTCACCGACAACCTTAAGTTGAAACCTAGGTGTCAAAACCCTAATTACCCAAAACCCTAGGTGTCTAAAACCCTAGGTCAACTTGACCCACCTTATCAGGGCTTCGCTAACCTGTCTTTCCTCCCTTCTTGCATGGTGCTCCCAAGCATCCAATGGTGGATTTCTCTACTTGATGAGTTGTCCTCGATCCATATTCCTTGTTGATCTGTCATCCTCGATCTCCTCATCCAACAACTTGCTTTTCCGTACTTTGCTCTGGATTTTTTTCTCTTTTTCTTACTTCGACCCAGTGACAGTCATTGTGTCTCCCACGTAGTTCGCGTTTGACCTTTTCTTCCTCGATCTTCGCTTCCTTCCATAACCAAGGGCCAACAACAATGTTATTATATTCCCGTAATTGTTCGGCTGGGCTCTTAGACTTCCCATAAGTAGATTTGAACCAATAAACTAACTCCTCCTAAGTGGAAAGAATCTTGGGAGGAAGATCAAAGAAATTTGTTGCTCTTTCCCTTCAATGGAATTAACAAATAAGCACATACAAGTGTCATTTCATTGGTTCCTATGTTGTGACAGGAATTAGAAAATGCCACCAAGTGTTCATTCATAGTGACCGTGTTATTTCCTAAAAACGTATGGAGATTCTCTTTGAATTTTGGAAGTGGACGAGTAGTAGGTGATAGGTTCAGAGGAGAGGATACATGCCACATAATAGTAGTAGCATATTCTTTGAATTGAAAGAGTCCATACTTCTTTATGACCTTAGTGGGGTTGGTAGTAGATTGGACAAGGACTTGATGACTATACAAGCTACAAATCACTGATGAGGCTGAAGATTGAGATGAAGAAGCACCTCTAGTGCCACCAGAGCCACCCATAGATGCCATCTTGTGAATGATAGGTAAGGGAGAAAAAGAGGAATTGGCCGAATCAAACAAATTTCCCCTTAGAGTACCTTGTTGGGTTGACAAAACAACGTTTCTTCTTCCTATTTCAACAATAGGGTTGATATCAGGTGATAAACCTCTTCTTCTCCTAGAGATGCGAGGGTTTAAGGACATGAAAAGAAGATAAAAAAACTAGGAAAAATAAAGCTATGGTTGATTCCTAGGTTGTCTTTTCTTGGCTTCCCAACGTTCCAGGACACTTATGTCTTGTTCAATCACTGCCCACGAACGTTCAAGCGCAACCCAGGTGTTAGCGATTTCTAAGATGGTATTGAATAAGGTTAAAGTAATGTTGGTATGATATTTTAGACCAGGCTCAATATTGGGCTGCCTTGTAACATGTACTGCCATGAATGAAAGAAAACAATCAAAGAATTGAAAGCACAAATATAATTTTTTCAATGATAATCATGCATACAATCAACCAGAGAGATATGGAAGATCTCCCAAGTATGGTTGCCAAATAAATGTTGAGGAAAATATATGAATTATCTTACACAAGCATTTTCGAATCTCGCCTGGCTAAGATAATATAATCGAGAATATCACCCTATGTTTTATAGCCTCAAAAATATTTTCCCAATCCACAAGTATTAATTACAAGTGTTTAGGCTGTTTTTTTTATGAAAAGAATGTTGCAAAAGAACATAAAATTTTATATAATTTTATGAAAATACACAGATTACAGAAAATAAATGTGGAGATCAAAAGCAAAAGTAACCAAGTCATAGATACACACAAATGAGATAGAATATCAATCTTCTTTATTTCATTCCAAGAAATCAAAAGTATCTTTCTCTTTACAAAATCCTTGTGAGGGCATGGACCAAAGTCTAATTTAGAGATCCTTGATGAAAACCATACAAAAGGACTCTGACAAGAAGTAAAAACTAAACTTTATAATCTGGATCAACTTGCCACAGACTACTGCCAATTTGACTCTACACAATATCCTTTATCAACTATGAAACTTAATCCATAAACATACAAGTATACATAGACTATCAAATATAGATCAACACCTTTAAAACAAGCATCTGAATGATTTGGTTCAGTTGTAAACCTTGATGTCTACAATAGGACCCTGCTGTCAAAAAGAGAATTAGGCTATGAATGAACACAATAATGAATGACAACTGAAACTATCTCATGAAAACAAAGGAGCAAACCTTAGTATTTATTTCTCCTTCTATTCTCCACTTGTCGTTCCTTCTCATTTGGATTTTATGCATTCCAAATAAGTTGAAGTAGTTCAAGTACTTTCTTTAGTTAAGTTAATTAAACTTAACTAATTTTAGTTTAGGATAAATAATAATAATAATATTTAAGGGTCTTTATTTAATAATAACTAAGTAGGTGGGACCCCTTGTGACTCCATTCTTTTATTCTTTACAACAATTAGATAATCATTTAAACACATGCCTCCTTGTAGCTCCCATAAATATTTCCAAAATTTGAATATTAAATACCATAAATAATTCAAATCATATCCAAAATATGTAAATATCCACATTATCCAAAAAATAGCTTGTTGTCCAAAACTTTCCGCAGACCACTGTCTTCAACAAGCCAATCATAAACACATAAATTAAAATCCATACTTGCCACTTTGAGAGGCAATATTTCTTCTATCATGGATGTCCCCTTTGGACTTCCCAAAAGTATCCTTTCTTTGATTTGAGCCTTGAGGCTTAATCTCACTAATAATATGGGAACAATCATCCTTCAGATGCATACGGGAGGACACTGATTTTGAAGAGTCATTTGAAGGAGAGGAAGGGGAGGCAACAACTTTACCTTTATCTTGCATATGGGGGACATCGGTTTTAAGATGTTTGCTAGCATGAGAGGATTGAATAGGTGAATGCATAGGGAAAATTTGAACAGTAGGGTTTACAGGTGGTGGAGGGGGTAATGACAAATTGGGCCAGCCACGATGGTGAGAGACTGCTGGATTGACAATCTCTTGCCATCCATCATATGCATGAACTTCTTGTTGCAAGGACACATGAGGAGGCACATGAATACCCATGATATTTTGAGGTTGGAAGGGAGGTCTCTCTGGTCGGGGTTTAACTATCCCTTGCCCAATCCAATTGAAGAATCCAACTTCAAACAACTGGTTCAACTCCCAGGGGTCAACATCAAAATGAATTGAGAATCTAGGCCTTCGAGGCCCTCTATTCCAGTTACCTCTTCCTCTATTGTTTCTGCCATGGCCACCCACGCTGAAGAAATTCATCCTGTATGCAACAATTCATTAGTAACTAGCCCTTAACATACCATACATGACATTATGTTTGCATGAAACAAAGTTTGTCTTAGAAATTGACATGAGACCCATGCGAATCAATCCATATAAATTATTTAATAATTGCCAATTGAGCAAGGGGTGGATAGGGTTCATGGGATATCTAGAGGGATTGTAATAAACGAAAAAGTGGTAGCATGACATGGGACAAATACACAAGTACTTCTCAACAATTCATTAAATAGTTTAACTGTGCAATCAATACCAAAAATATCAGCTGGCACCTATTTATGTGTCATATCTTTTGTCACGGTTATACAAAGTTTTTAAATTATTTATAGAACAGGGCGTGTAGAAAGGAAATTGGGATTATGAGGGGGTTATAATGAGCGAAAAAATGGTAGTATGAGAGGGAATAAAATATGGATATTGTTCATAAAGATAAATCAAATCAAACAACAACCATAACTTTGTTCAGACCTCATAATCCAATAAACATTCACCTTTAAAACCAAAACCATTTAACTATCCCTTATTTACAGGATGCTTGCTGGCATCAAATAAAAGATGATTCATATGCCCAAAATAATTTAATTATAGCAGCCATTGCATCTATACAATATCCATAATAACAATCATAATAACATCATTTCCAATTCCATAACAACATTATAACTCTTTGAGCCATAGTTTTTCATATTCCAATTCTAAACCCCTTTTCCTTTCAAGACCAAATAGAAATATTCATAGTGATTCCAACCATCCACATCCAATATTTATTCCTTAAACTCAAATAAGAATAGGCCTAGTATTATCCACCAACTGTCAACTTTCCAACACAGTTTGACACAATCCACTGTCATTAAAACTCATAATCAGGCCCTGACTCAATCACACACAGATGTTTATCAACGTAAGTCTTGATTCAAAATAACATTCAATTAATAACATGCAACTCTGAGCTTGAGATTCATGTACAAAATTCTTTTAAAAGAAATGCCCGTTAAGAGACAGAGCCAAATAGTGTCCGAGGAGAAACAAAACCAAGTCGTGCTCAATAGACCAAGCACACAAAGGTGTTTATTTTACTCTTGACAAGATTGAAACGAGACCAAGCTCGTGTTAGGGTTTAACACAGTAAATGAAAGCAAGAACAAATAGCTTGATCAAATGAATAATTCTTCAGGGATGCAGATAACCCGTGCCTTTTTTTAAATTTTTTTATCATAGAGAGATAACAACAAATGGCTCAATCAAAGGATAGTCTTTGAAGACACAAACAACTTGTGCCTTTTAAAAATCACCACAAACACATAGCCTTTAACCAAAATTGACAATGAGGGTTACAAAAAAATGACAGTGAGCTGCCTCCAATGGAGAATGAGAGAAGAAAACTCTTACAAAGACTGTGGAAATAAATCTTGAGCACAACCCGTGGCCAACCAAACATACATACAAGCTTCCATTTAAAATTCTAGGTAATGCTAAAAACCCGACTACGCAATGCTTCCAGCAACAACTATAATGAGGGAAACACCATGATACAATACATCTCGGGGCTCGGACAAGACATGGAAAGCAACACTCCCACTCTTTAGCAGTTCGCATTGCAACCCAATGAAATGAAACATATCATCTAGATAGACAAAAAGGGATGAAAAACTTAACACCAAGACTGGTTGTAAAACCAATGCGCCAAAACTCAGAGCTTGCTAAACCATAATCCTTATTTTCCACAGAGAACCAGACCAAAAACCCCAAGCTGACCAAACATGTTTCAATCTATAAACCAATTCAAAAGGCTACACACAACAAAGAATATCCATTCCTCTTCTTCAAAAAGCCAACAATCTAGAGTATTCACAAAAGAAACTATAAGCACAACACTGATACACAATAAAAAAATTAAGAAAAACACAAACCTCAAGCAATTTCGAGCCAAAATTTATTCATAACATAGAGGAATCATCATGGATGGAAAATAAAGGATCCATACCTGGAAATCTTTCTCGAGGGGAAGAGTTAGACTGTTTCCTTCTTTCAGAACCAAAAATCGCGGAGCATCAACAACCACCAGAATGAAAAACCAAATGCAATTATGGCTAGGGTGACGGGTTTGAGGGTTGTTTGAGTGATGTGCAGTAAATTCACATCGCTTCCTTCCCCAACCCCATTCAATTCAATGTACAATTCAACCAATCCACCATAACATCAACCATTAGTTCAAACAAATATCCCATTGCTATATTAATTACATAGTGCGCCACCTTTAGTCATGTTAAAATATTTTAACAACAACCATATGCTATAACGCTACCATATATGCCTCACACATAACCTTTAATAAAAGTGCATAAGACTAACAAAAAGGTCTATATACTTTTCTTTTGTCACTATCACATATAACCTTCAGGCTTGTACATAGTCTTTTTTTCTTTTTGGTTTAAGCTCCCACATCATCCTTTTGCATAAAATCATATGTAAAATAATCAATCGATGTTTAATACATAAACATAGAACCTGTAAAAAAAAACAATCCTTTTATCCATAGTACAACCATAAGTTGCAAGTGACCATCAAAACCATCTAGCCATATCATAATCATCCAATCATATTATGTCGCCATAATGATTAGAACTGTTCCTTGAATCATCAACTATAGAAGACTATGCTGACATCATTATAAAAACAAACAAAAATATAAGTGCAACACATCCATCATAGTGCCACTAGTCTACAAGGGGGTCCCACCTGCTAGTTTATTATTATTATTATGAATAAATAATAGAGTTTGGCAATCATTTGCGAGCAATATTCATCGTTGCGATTTCAAGTGTCAAAAATGCGTATGGAGTAGTCTTATGCCTTTCTATAACACACTTCTTACAGAATTATTCGAATTCATTTCCGCATAATTATCTACCATTATCTGTCCTCAATACCTTTATTTTCTTCTTTGTATGATTTTCTACTAGAGGCTTAAACTCTTTAAGTTTATCAAATACCTCATATTTCTTTCTAAGAAAATAAATCCATGTGTTCCTTGAGAAATCATATATTAATGAAACATAATACACAGATTTACCTAGTGATGGAACAAGCACATGTCCAAACACATCACTGTGTATCAAATCTAAGATCCCTTTTGCTCTTGTAGCACCAGATGGGAATATTACTCGATTATGTTTACCATATATGCAATGTTCACAGAAATCAAAATCCAGAGTGCAATTAGACATACCTTCAACCATACCTTTACCATGTAGTGTTCGAAGGCCCTTTTCTCCAATATGCCCCAGTCTTTGCCCCAGTCTTTGATGCCACATCATGGTCTTCTTTCCAGGGACAATATTGGTCTTGTATTCTTTATTTCTCTGCTCAATGACAACAAAACTATTACACCCATTAGTATAAGTTCTTCCCAACAACTTGTACATAGTTCCACACTGAACTCCCCTCATCAACACCATTGCTCCTCGTACCATTTTGCAAGTTCCCTTTCCCAGTACAATATCCACACCTGCATCATCCAAATTGCTTACATATATTAGGATCCTGGCTAGTTTTGGAATGTGCAGAACCCTAGGGAGAGTTCTAATCCTTCCATATTTTATCATCAACTTAACCCTTCCACGTCCTATGATTTTGGCTGTCGAGTCATCTCCTAGGAACACATCACCACCATCGTATTTTTCATATTCACAAAACCACTCCCTGTGAGGAGTTATATGATATGACGCACCTGAGTCAATCAACCATACACCATGGTCTTCATGCGTACTTGTAGATGCCAGGTAAACATCACCTCCTTCTTCAATGGAGGTTTTCACCTCTGTGGAAGAGGCATTATCATAACCCTTTGGTTTATCAACCTTCTTAGAATTGAAATCTTTCTTATAATGCCCTTCTTTACCACACTTCCAACATTTCCTCAAATATTTTCCTAGAGACTTAGATATAACTTTATATTTAAATCTCCCCCTTGAAGACTTACCAGGATTTATGTCTTGGGTATGACCTCTTATAAATAAAGTATCTGTGCTATGACCATCCATGCTTTTACACCTCATCTCTTCAAAGAACAAGGATGCAACTACATCCTCATACTTCAATATAGATTGAGTGGTACTACCAATTGCTACAACTGCATTATCCCAAGAGTCTGACAAATAACATAACAAAGTAATACACTTATCATCTTCTGCAATTGTAATATTAATAGAGGCAAGTTGAATTACCAGAGTATTGAAGGCATTTAGATGTTCTGTCACATAATCTCCATCTTCCATCCTAATATGATACAACTTGTTTTGAATAAACAACTTGTTTACCAGGTACTTTGATTGATATAAATTCCCTAAATTATCCCATAGTTCGTTGGCTATAGATTCTCTCGAGACATTTAACTACACCAAATCTTCCAGGCAGAGCCGAATAATACTCCTTTCTCTTCTATCCAACTTCTCCCAATCTTCCTTCGACATACCGGTAGGTTGTGTACTAGTAGTTTGTGTACCAGAAGATTGTGTACCAATAGATTGTGTGCCAATAGACTATGTACCAATAAGTTGTGTACCATGATCCATAATGATCCATTGTTCTTTGTCTACAAGAAGGTCCTCCATCTTGAGCTTCCATAGCTCAAAGTTTTTACCATTGAAATTCTCTATCTTGATTCTAGAAGAGCTCGCAATTCCTCTTTCTACACTCAAATCACCATTGCAAAAGCTCCCACTGAACCCAGGTTGATCATAGACCCAAGATAAACTTGATATATCAAGACTGAGCCAAACCCTCAACAACAAAGGCGTCCCCCTGAAGCCAAAAATGGCTTTGATACCACATGTAAGTTTTAAACCTGTGAAGTAAAGCAATGCATACATATTCTTAAGCAAAACAAAAATTAATCAATGAATCATACACACAGTACACAGAGATTTACGTTGGAAACCCTTAACCGGGAGAAAACCAACCTTCCTTCGTGTTGCACCTTTCAACTCTTCATTGTATTAATTTCACCATTCAAAATACAATATATACAATATTTTAGGTATTTTGTAGATACCAAAACCCTAATCCCTTAATTCGGGATTAATTTAGAAAACCGCTAAAAATAACAAAATCCGCTAAAATAGAAAAATAATATAACACATACCCGCCCATACTATAAAATAGAAAAATCTGCTATAATAGAAAAAGAATATAATCGTCAAACGTAGTTGTTGAATCTGAAGCGCCCACACACACACATGCAAAGAATATAACACATACCCAAAAAGATTCCTGCATCGCCTCATTACGTACCTTCGGAACTCCTTCAAGTTCTCTCACATTGATTACAACACGTCTAGATTTTACTGATAATTCATTTATCTCATTGAATTTATGTTATGTATGCAAGTGTAGTTTAATAATTGTTCATTGAATTTGCAAGATCCATATTCAGGATCGAGTTCAAATACTCAAGATATTTCCATGGTCCCAAAATTATGCAAGATCCTATCAAGAGAAAGATATCACAAACATATGTTTGATGAAAATAGACATCTTCTTTAACCTACCAATCCTAACATGCCATCTTCGAGCAACCATCCTGGGTCAACGATATTACACCATGAATTTGTTCTCTTTTATGTAGACAACCCCGTAGGGCATAAGAAAAAGATGTTTGAGTAATTGTATTTTTGGATTTTCAATGGAACTAATGTAAATGTATTTCTTAATTCGACATTTGTTTTATAAAGGGGTCAGTTTCATGTTTATTATTGGGAAGAAAATGTCCATGCTTCTAATAAGTGTTTGGTATAATGTTTGAACATATTAAAATTATTGTGTTACTAATATTATCAATGTATTGTTCAATATTTTTACAATCAGGATTTTGATGACGAGCAACCTATCTACCATCTACCATTGCACCCCACTACGATGTCAAGTCACGAGCTTGCTTCTAAACGAAAAGAGCTCGGAGAGGAAGCATAACGAGAATGGTTGAAATAACCACCTATTCAATTCCCACTATGTCCCGAGTCACCAATTCAAAACCTCGACAATAACACTAGTTCTTCACACGTTGGGGATGAAAGCAATGATATAGAGGTTGGCATGGATGATTTATTGCGGGACACCCAGGCCATGGAGGGAATGTTTTTAGATGAATTCCAACAAAATGAACTAGGGGATGATTTTGATGTCGTAGATACCTTCTATGAAAACTTGAAATCTGCTTCCACCACTCCTCTATTTGGTCCAATACATGAATCTGCAAGGTCTACCCATCTAGGGACAACAATGTTACTATACAACTTGAAATCAATGTATGGTATGTCAGACACATGTTTCACGACATTTTTGAGGTAACTAACCATTAAGTCCCCTAAATTTTTAAGGAATGTTGTCACATAATGATTGAAGAAAGGGGTTGGTTTTATTCATGTTTAATGGAAATGTATTTTATTTCCCACTAATTGCAGGTTATTGAAAAATAAGGTACTTTTGAGTGATAATCACTTGCTCGATAGATTCATAGAGGCAAAGCAAACACTAAAAATGTTGGGTGTTGAGTACATATCATACCATGCATGTCCAAATGCTTGTATTCTATACGGAAACAAATATGAGGACAAAGACGTATGTCCAAAATGTGGGCATGACAGGTACCATAAATAAAAAAACAAGGGTAAGACACATGGTCCTCCTCATAAGATACTCAAGCACATGCCTATAATTCCAATGATTCAAAGGCTCTTTCATTGCAAACGATTATCCACGTTGTAGGGGTGGCATGCCTCACATAGAAGTGATCTAGGAGTTATGCGAATCCCAACAAATTCAATAGCCATGAAGAATATAAAGGATACATGGCCCGATAAATTCAAGGATGAAGTATGGAGCATCCAATTGAGCATAGTTATGGATGGAATTAACTTGTGTTCCCTCCAAAACACCAACTATTATGTTTTTCTAGTGGCACTGATCAATAACAATACCCCCCCATGGTTGTCCGTGAAGAATGCACATCTTATGTTGGCTCTTATAGTCCTAGATAGAAGACAAGTAAAGAGAATGGATGTCTACCTCCAAACATTGATCGATGAATTTAAGCAATTATGGGAAGGGATACATGTATATGATGTATCAAGACCCATCCCAATGTAGAGGTATTTTACATTGTATGGAGTATGTGCATACACCACACACAATTATATAGGACTAGAAGTTTGCTTAGGTAAGCATGTTGATCTATTTGTTTATATCTGTAATTTTATTTGGCATATTTCATTTGGTGCAACTATATTTTTGACGCTAACATGATATGTATATGTTAACATCACAGGTCTTGTAACAAAAGGGTATAATGGATGTAAATGTTGTGGAACTTCTATAAAGTCCAGGTGGTCTAATGACCTAGGAAAGGCGATGTACGACTATTCGAGGGTATTCCTCCTAGAAGACCACCCTTATAGAAGAGTTGCATATGATTTCAATGGTAAACCAGAGAGAACACAAAGACTTGAAATAATGACATTGACAAATTGAAATAGGGCATATGAGACAAAGAAGGAGAAGGAAATGGAATAATTATTTGATTCAAATCGGGAACCTATGTTCGATGATCCTGAATTTTTGGACACCTATGTTGAAAAAATTCTCATTGGGATGAAAAGAAAATCTATATTTTATGAGCTTCCATATTGGGAGCATCTTAAGAATGACCACTTACTAGATCCCATGCATATATTAAAAAATGTTTCATCTTATTTATGGAGGCACATATCATGGAATAAAAGCGACATAATGGTTGTTAGGAGAGATCTTATTTCTTCGAATACTAAAAAGAGACATTGGCCAAGAAATGAAACTAGATGAGAGGATGGTCCCTTTTAGTCTTTT
>JASDQU010502825.1:73266-88263 GCA_032191745.1 Picea mariana | reverse complement strand
CATCCAAACCTTCAAAGATGAGGTATTATGTGATGTTTCCTCATTGGATGTCTGCGATGTTCTGTTGGACCAACCATATATGTGGAAGCGCCATGTTATTTATGAGTCTTGACCATGTAGTTTCATTGTTACTTTGGGGGGTCATCTCTACAGGATACCAGTGGTAGTTACAATGACTTTCCCACCTAAACAATGCCGCAAGGTAGTATCTCATACTAGAAAATTCAGCTTCATCACAGTCTATTCAAAAAGTGAACAAAAGAACACCGCAACCACTGCAGCCTCAGTCCAAGAACCTTCTGTTCAACAGAAGCACGCCGACAAGATTGAAGCAAAGAGTAAGGATTCCTTCTGCACATAGTCATCTCATGTAGCCAGACTGGTTAAAAATGTCCAACTCTTCCAGCCACAGGTTCGTGGCAACCTTCAACAAGCTAAGCAGTGCAACTTCTCCAGCAAGGCAAGCAGCTCATTAAGATGCAGATTCAACAAACGCTTTTCCCTCTCCCCCGGGAAATCAACGCAATGGATATCATTGCTTCCTAATAAGGGAGGATTTATCCAAGTGGATATTGGTGGCCACCCACCTATTCCAACTTACTCAAAACCATCTTTTGGCAAGTTACTATTTTTAGCAGTTTTTCGGGTCCTAAACTTTTAGGGCCATTTTGAGGGCCTAAATTAATTTTTTCCAGGATCAAACACCTTAATGATGGCCAAAGGATTTTATTGAGCCCCAAAAATGAATCCCCTCAATGATATATTTCTAACGAGATATTGTGCACCCAAATCAGAGATTGTATGCCAACGTTACGCCCCCGGGAAGTTGATACACCAAACTACCCAAAACGGGGTCCACAAAACTGCTGGCTTTTCATCATCCTGGGTTAGGGTTTTGGATTTTATTTATGTTAAAAAGGCCTTTAAAGACTCATTGTAATCATCTTCTTGTGAATGTGAGTAACYGTCACATCTCTTCTCAGAGATAAGCTACCACCATTCTAGCGAGTTTTTCACTCTGTATTTCTACAGTTTTGTACATTTCGCTCRTTAATARAAATWKTGTATTACTGTATCTCTGTGTTTATGGTTATATCTCTRATAAATATCTGTTATATTATTGGATATATGATATATATTTGTACATTTCTTTATTATATCTCCACTCTCATTTTGTGCTGAAAATAATCCAGATCAGCCCTGGATATTTCTGGTTCTTCAATCTGATCTAAAGCAGGGCCTCAAATATCTTGAAAATAAATGTCCCCATTGGAGTCGCCAAAAATGTTGATGCTTTAATCCATCAGGACCGAAATGGAAACCTCATGAGGATATGAATCCTTTGCATTTTTAGAGAGGTGGTACTCCTCTTTGGCTAAAATATATAACTTGAATATCTTGGATTAGGAAAATTCTAAGGCAACAAACCCTAGATATTTATTGCTTGAGTTTATTCAAACAAACGGTTCTTCAATAACCTGGTATGATCTTTATGTGCAACAAGAAATATCTTTAAAATAAGAAAATATTGAAGGAGGGCTTCAACATCATAATTTCTCTGTGATAAACATCACACACACAATCTTCTCAATTACATACAAATACATTCGTATCTTCTTCATGAGAAGTAAAAAATAATAACTTGATCATATCAAAGAATTTTAAAAGAGTATTACTATCAAGACCAAAAAGAGAATTTAACAGGTCAATCTCAAATGCCTCATACTTAAGACTCAAAGTTACAAGATACAATTGAAATAAACCCCGAAGCAATTCTTAGTGGAGTTTATTCATGAAATATGTTCTTCATTACAAAATATTTGACAGTCATGTATATGGTTGTAAATACTCCATGATCATATAAGAAAATTGTTTAGAGGAATACAAGAAGAACACTCAAGAACTCAACCTTGTGCCAAATTCAAAGATTCAAGCATAAATATATGAGAAATCGTGTAGAAGAAGAGAAAGAGTGGAGAAGATGGAGATCTCTTTTCCTTGATCAAAATTTTGGTTGTGTATTCATTGATGAACCTTCTTCTTCCTCTGATCTTTTGCCCCGCCCCTTTGATAATTCTGATTGTGGAACCTTTGATGAAGCCCTTATTCTCTTTTTAAAATGAGATCTTCTAACTACTTGAGTAGTTAGGGTTTTTCTCTCTCTTGAATTTCCCATACAATTATTTTCTTTAATTAAAGCCTCATTAATGAACTTACATCATTAATACACGCATATTCAAAATGGGTCCCTTTTCTTTTTTTCATAATTTTTTAAAATAAACTTTTATTTTCAAAATTTAATTAATTTCCCTTTAAAATTGGGGGGTGTTTTAAATTTATGGAAGTGAGAATCATCTTTTTAGCCATATAAATCACTTCATATGTTATTTTCATCATCTTGTCTTTCCAACGATATAATTTTTTCCCAAATCCATCACCCGGATCTCAAGATACGAGTTCGTGAAGTTGATTTGTCACGTAGGCCCATTAAAAATAAAGCTGACTAGTATTTTCATTTATGGGAAAAATACGGAAATGTTCAGCCCTAAAACCTATTCCATCATATTCTTCATCTAAATACCTTTCCAACTGTATAAATTTTGCGTGATTCCGACACCTGGAGCTCAAGTTATGGCCTCTGCAAAATTGTGACTCAACCACTGTCGACCAAATGTCTTGGGAAAATATGGGTCCTTGGATGAATTTCGTGCTCTCCCATGAAAATTCGACCTTTTCTTCAAATAAGTTATCCCACATGCATGGGAATGTTTGTTATATAATGGTATATAAATTTAATTGTAACATACACTTGACGATAAACATGAAGAGAAAAGATTATGGAGGTTTAAGGGCTCAACCTCCCTTAGAAAATTAACAAATAAAATAATAAGTTTAGAATCCCGTCATCATCCACCTCATGCCTAGTAAGCACTGAGTCATCGATGATTCATCACCCACATGTAACCAATGAAAATATGCCATGTGTCACCAATAATACGCTTCCATGTGGCGTGATTTCATAGGTTGATGAGATTGCCATGTCATCCATTAATTGGCTGCCACGTGTCTTCATAGGATAGCTTAGTAATAAATCACATATATCCAATGGCAAGCTGCCATGTGTCATCTTTTCATAGCTTAAAAAAGTTTCCATATGATCCAAGGAATGGTTTGCACATGGCATAATGTTACATTAATTGGCTGCCACGTGTCTTCATATGATAGCTCAGTAATAAATCACATATCTCCAATGGCGTGTTGCCATGTGTCATGTCTTCATAGCTTAAAAAAGTTTCCATATGATCCAAGGAATGGTTGGCACATGGCATAAAGTTAAAGGTTAGTAATCAAAATAATAGTAAATAATGTTTAATGGAAAGGAAATACGTGTGGGTGGAACGAGAGTGTAGGAAAGAGGGGAAGTGAGGGGGGGTAGTTTGTAGGTGGTAGAAGTGGAGAGGGGAAAATGTATGTAGTGGAATTGCAGGGTAAGGGAATGAGGGAGGTAAGGGAATATGGGTGAGGGTGGTTCCGTGAGTTTTCTAAGGACTCGAGAAAAACCTAAGTGTGGAGTGGTGGGATAAGGGATAAGGGAGTGAAGAGGGTGAGGGGGTGTGGGATAAAAGTTTAAGTGAGGGGGTTAATTTGAGGGGAGAAGAAGTGAGGGGGGTGGGAAATGTAGGTAGTGGGGAAGGGTTAGGGAGTGATATATGTGAGGAAAAATAAGGGGGTGAGGTGAGGTGAGGCCACCCCCGCCGTGGAGGAATAATGAAGGGGAGAACAACAATTAAGTGTTAAAGTGAAAGGGGAGATGGGGTATGGAAAGATAAGGAGTATGAAGGGTGTGAGGAATATGGAGGGTACCCGTGAGAGATACCATAGAATATTTTTTTGGCTTTTGAACCCAAAATTTACTAAGAAGATCATGGGTGTTGGGTCCGAAAAAAATTAAATATATTTATGAACAATTAGCATTATTCCACATGAAAATGGTGCCCTTTTCTGCTTAAACTTTAAACCTGGATATATTGAGCATACGAACTCAGATTTCTAATCTGAAAAATGCACGGCGAAGCTGAGACTGAGGGCTATAGAATGAAATTATAATTGTTCAATTTTTTTTATCTTATGATATCATTTATTATTATTATTCCAGGAGCGAGAACATATAGGTGACCAAATTTTGGTCAACAAATGCATAATAACTAATAGAAAGGTTACATAGAGATCTTTTTGATACACTTGTATTTGTCACCCTAGGCCTTGAAGAGAATCTAATTATGATATATATTTTTTTGAAATCATAAGATGTACTTGAGAAATTGATCCAAAAACACCAATTTTGAGCTTGGTCGCGCTTTTCCCAGCGAGAAGAGTGGATGGTCGCTTGTTGCTTATAGAAAACCTGCGATCGTTCGCTGGTTGTCCATACTAAACTTGCGACCACCCTTGTGATATTCTATATTCATAGATTTCTAAGGAGATAAGGGAGAGATGGGTTGGCCATGGAACTTGTGTATGACTTGTTTTCGCTCAGTTATATGCCTTAAAGCTATCTCTCAACCTTCTCTATGTTCTTATGAAGAGAGGCCATGTTGGGGCATTGGGCACCTAGAATACACCTAATATCAGAGCTATAGTCCTCACAATATTGGAGAGAAATAAGAAAGTCCCATTTCCATCTTGTATTAGTGAGTGGGGTGTTGGGCATCGACATAAAGTAGATAATCATCATAGGTGAGATATGACTTCGTATCCTTGCCATGATACATAAGATTATCTCATTTCTTCCTGCCAAGCAAGAGTGGACAAGGAGGAACTCAAGGAACTTAGAGCTGGGAGTGCAACAAAGAAGACTCAAGGTATATCATTTGTTAAATATATTTTCTTGATAAAATATAGATCCATGTTAGTATCCCCTCCAATAATTGTTTATTTCATGATTAAGTTTTGGTAGATCTAATAATCCTTGAGCATTAGGTTCTATTTGATTATATGCAATCATCCTTTTTGTGCCCAAATACTTGAGAAATGTTTGTTTGTTTCCTTGTGTGTAGATGACAGGTTCAAGAGGTTTCTAGGAGTTGGATCTTAGGAGGTTCATTGTAAGGGTAATGATATGAAAATCATAATAGTAAGGTATGGCATCATTCTTGTCATCTCTTAGCATAAATTGTGTGTGTATATTTCAGATCTAGGGTAAACCCATATTGATCTATCCTATGGTCTGTCACTGGCTGTAATAAGGTTGGTGAGAGATCTTGCTTATCTATAGACAAGTTACTCTACAAAAAAATTAGTTACTCCATTGGGGAAGAACTTAGTTTTTCTTCCTTTTTTTTAAGGAGTTTCCTTGGTTGTTTTTCATCCCTGTGAGGTCTTGTAGGTTCTGTACTGTGTGTTGTTTGATCCTAGGTGCATGCAAGTTTGAAATCCTTTATATATGGGTTGGATATTTGAGTTTTTTCTTGGATTAATCTCTAGTTTTCTCTATTCAATATAACAAATCTGTCCAATGTGAAATTCACAACTAAAACTTATGCTTATCTGTTGCTGTCTGACAACTCGCGACCAACGACTAGTTTCTCTAAGACAACCCGTTATCAAGGCTTGTAGGTGAGTTTTTGGAAGTTTTTGATCAGTTTGTCTTCAGACCTGGCCATGTCTTAGCTTGGGGAGGTTGAAAGGCATCTGTAACTAACCTGTGTGTATTTGGTCATATGTTTCTTCTCTCATTTGGTTCATCAAGTGGATTTAGAAGCCTCACATAGTAATTTTTGTTTTGGGAAATTTGCATTGGTCTTGGCTTGTGAATAATGACATTGACGAAACTATAGTGCACCTCATTGTTTGATCTGATTGTGCTATGCATTCTTAGTTTCATTTGTTTCATTAATGAAAACAAGAAAAAATTTCTTTGCATGATCATTTTGCTTTAGCATTTTGGATTTTTTTAAAAGTTGCATTGGTCTTGGCTTGCTAATAGTGACATTGCCAAAATCATACAACCTTTCATTTTTAGATTTGATTGTGTTTTGCATCTTTAGTTTTTTGTTTTTCAAGTGAAATCAAAGAAAATTGCATTGCATAGTCCTTCATTTAAGCATTTTGGGTTTTCAATTAAGAGTTGCATTGGTGCATTTGATTGAGTTTTGGATCTAAAATATTTGAGGAATATTTTGGTAGCTTCATTTGGTTTGAGTGATGGATGTCTTATTTCAAATTGTGAAAATGGAAATCTCTTTTCCCTTAGATAGTTTTCATTGAAACAAAAATAATTGCATTGTTTGCATTTTCATGTTTTTGAGTATATTTGGATTGGAAAGAGTCACGGACATTGTTGAGTCCATTCCATTACCTTTTAAGTAATCTACAATAATAAAAAATAAAAGCGCTTAACTTAAAATCAATTAGACATTTTTCTTTTTAGCAAACCAACATAGCTCAAGTATTAGGGTCTTGGTGGAGGATTGGAGAATAAACTCTCCAAGGCCATAAAACCAACTAGGAAATTGACCAATGAGTGTAAAAATCCATTAGTAGCAAGAAGCGCTTGTCGAGAAAGCACCTCTAACACAAGGATCAAGCACAAGGTCACATTAGGTCAAGTGAAGTGATATCCCCTCTTCACTTGTTTTAGTGTTTGCAGATTATTGCTTATACATGGGTTTTGGAGAGAAGTGATAACACCTCTCTCTAAAATTTTGGGATTTTTTTCCTTGCTCACATGTTTAGTCTCAACCCATGGCTATTCCCATCAGTTGTCGATTGTGAAGTGGTAGCCATAGTGAATTTTCCCAGGGCATCACATTAGTGACTATGAGTGGGAAGTACTTATGGTACATGAGGAATACGTCGAATCCCCAAGAGGGTGATCGTCTTCATGAGGGTACTTTCACCTTGGTGTGGTTGTTACGTTCATGTTACTGTAACTATCTCATACCTTTGCTAGCCAGTCTTGGTGACTTGACATCCCCCATGATTTTTGTTTTTTAGAACGCCCATTTGACCTACAATTTGTTTACCTGTTAAAGCTTTAGATTTTCTAGGGTGTGCTTTGTGGTTATTTGTGTTGGCCATATGTTAATGTTTTTGTTTTGGTTTAAAACACACTTTTAACCATGGTTTACCAACATCTTTGCTGGTCTTTTCAATAGTGAGGAATTCCTTCTGAAAAAGAGGAACTACAATTCGTGAGGCGACAACAGTTGTCCAAATCAAAAGACACTAACACAAAAGCCTTCAAAGCTCACACATCATATTTAGAGGAGTTTGAACAAACGAAGGTTAAAGTCATTGACTAAAGTCCTCCACCAAAATTTAACCCTCCTTTGACTGGTCCCTTCGTTTCTTTACTCATTCAGGTGAGTAGACCATTTAATGATCCTTTTTCCTGCTTTAGTAATCCTCACGAGATGTCAGGAATCAATGCGTCATCTAGCATGGGAGGACCTATTCCAACATATTCTAGTACAATGGGATGAGTCACAATGGATTCTTCCTTGTCATCAATTAGTGGGATAACTCCTCCCACCTATGCCTATGACATTTGGTTTTCTGATTTGGGGAATTCTATTGGTCATGTCATTTCCTTCCATGAGTTTACTTAGCATTAGTTTGCTTGCTGTTTCCACACTAATTCCCACATCTAGATTTTTTTTTGGTGGGGGGAAAGGACTTGTTTTCTGGCATTCCAATAGGTGGTCCGATAATACCAAATGATAGTTTTTCATTTGGATGGAGTGTTAATACCGGGTCTATTCCTTCCACTAGTACTTTTACTAGCGCTGGGGGCAATAATGTCAGTAGGGGCAGTAATATCACGGGGGGTAGTAATTCCCCTGGGGGAAGTGGTGTGGGCTGACTGCAAGGTCAATCTTCTTTCTATCAAAATCCATTTGATAACACAAAGTTACCTTTATTAGTGACTCTGAATCTTCTTGATCGATCTAGGTTGATGAAAAATTACCATCTAATATCCCAAAAATTGATGGTAAACATAGGGAAGATCCTTCCACACATGTCATGACATATTATCTTTGGTGTTCCGTGAACTCCTTGGTGAATGATAGTATAAGGTTGAGGATTTTTTAGTGTGTCTTGACAAGAAGTTCCACTAAATGGTACATGTAGTTACTAGGTGCTTCTTATATTGAATTTGCCTCCTTGGCCATGTCATTTTTGACGTATTTCCAACTACTAATTCAATATGAGATCAAAAATAAGATTTTGACGTATTTCCAACTACCAATTCAATATGAGATCAGAAAAAACATTTTGACTCCATTACATCAAAACACTGCCACACATATCTTATATCATATTCATGAATGGAGATGACAACGTAGGCCAATTAGATCCAAGATTCTGGATCATCTGTTAGCAGATTGGTTTGTTAAGTTGTTAGGATATTTATACACTTAGGAGTTAGTTAATCAACTTGGTATAATGTTTCGTTAGGTTAAAGTATATTTCTTTAGTATGCATTTGTAGTTAGGAAATCCGACGGTCATGATATGTTTTCAACATAGAGTGATCCGACGACTCATATTCTCCTCGATCTTAACAACCACATTGATCCATGGATTAACACTTGATTGGTCCATGATATCTATTTAAATATCATGGAGGGTCATTTTTTGATGACCGATTGTGAGAAACTCTCTTATAAATCTCTTCATAATATTTTATTTTTCATTAATAAATTGCTCCAAGTTGCCACATTGACTTGGGTCGTAGATGTTTCCCCACAGGGGTTTAACCACGTAAAAACATCAGTGTGTTGATATTTAATTTGGTTGTGTGAGTGGTTACTAAAGGGGTTCATCCTCTGTTGGAATACTTGTGTTTTCGAACATGGTATCAGAGCGCGTTTGAAGACCCACTCCCGTTGTAGATTGAGATTTTGAAGCCGTGTTTCCGCATCTCTGGGTTATTCTATTTTCGTACATTTTTTGGATAAGAGGAATATTCCATTGCATCCAGAGTGCTTCTTTCAGCTAGAAACGCTTTTTGTTTCACTCAAAAAGGTTTCCATTTGCCCAAGATACGACCATTTTAGTTAGATCGGGAGGTATAAAGCTTGAACATGCCCTTTTAATTTTTTGTAGAGATAATATTTCGGTTTTCTATTTTTTTATTTTTGGGTTGCTACTCTTTTTGATTTGTGTATTCTCTTTGTATTGCGCTCTATGTGATCTCAAGAAATTAGATAGAGCAGAAATGGTTTTCTTGTCTCCGTATGCTCTTTGTCTTACGCTCTATGCGATCATGGTAAGTCAGAAACAAAGGAAAAACTTGCATTTTCCGGGTAAGCTAATCGAGATATTACCCTTGTTGTCATCGAGAAGCAATTTTATTTTGCGTGTGAATGCATGAAGATAATTTTTTATTGAGAATGCACTCCAAGGCTGTCTTCCACCACAACCACCACCACCACAACAACAATCCTCCTTTTTTAGGCTATAATGTGTTTTGCAATAGCTCACTTGGTTGAAAGTTACTTTACTTAGTAAGAAGTCTTGGGTTCGAGTCTCTTTTTTGTTACTTTTTTTCGAAAAATTTCATGCATTCATTGTGAAGTGCATTTCACTTAATTATAAAAGTGAATCACTATTAAATAACATTGATATTCTATTTTAAGTTATTTTTTGCATGCAATTTTCATTTACAAAGTAACTTTATTGTAAAAGTGATTCCCACTTATTCTATAAAAGTGGGTCACTTCATAAGTAACTTATTTAAAAGTGAGCTTATAGATGCAATTAGATAAGGAGGAACATTACCATGTGGACCATCTTCTACTTGCCACTTGGCTCTCTGGTTATTGTTTATGCCTTTTTTCAAAAGGGCATAACTTTCACATTCGAAGTCCGTATTTAGTGCCGTTTTTTTGGAACAACCTATTTTTTCGAGAGATTTCCATCCAGACCATCAATTTCATATTTTAAATCCATACCGTCTGTATATTTAATATGACTTCTCCCAGTGATATTTTGCTTACCATCACTAACTACTTCTCATGGAAATCCTATATGGAGGATTTCCTAAGAAGTAAAGGATTGTATTGGATTACATTGGTAACATAACAAGAACCCATTGTTGATGAAAATAAAGTCAAATGGGAAAATAAGAATGATTAAGCACGTGGACTAATTGAAATTTGCATCTCTCCTGATTTGAGGTTTCACCTTCAAGGAATTGATGGCCAAAATAAAGCTTGGGAAAAGATTGAAGACATGTTTGAAAAAAAAAATATTATTCGATCCCACTAGTTGGTAAATCAATTAAAGAATTTAAGTCCAAATAATTTTCCTTGCATTGAAGATTACTTATATAAATTCAAAACACTTAGAATTTTGTGTATAAAGTGCACACTAGATCCGAAGGAATATTGATGCATATATGTTATTCTTTCTAAGCTTGGTAGTGCATATTTTGTTTTTGTATCTACCTTTTATGCCACAATAGAATCTCTAGGGAGTGCCTATAAACAACCTTCTCTTGAGTCTTTTTGTGATGCTCCGATTCGAGATCAAGATAAGGTTGTGCAACTTGGATTGATTATCTCTGCAAGTACATCCAACAAATCCTTAGTGGTCCAAAAAAAATATAAATCCAATAATGCTAAGAAGAAACATCCTCGCCAAAAAAACAAGCAAAACAAGGATCCCAAACCCTCTCTGCTAGCTTATGCTCCTAGTGGTGACAAAGGATAAAAATCCAAAAGTAAGAAGACTGACATACATTTCAACTTTTGTGGGAAATATGGTCATGTGAAGTCCAAATGTTTTAAAAGGATGGAAGCCTTGGAAACATCAATGAAGATTCACAACATCAATATTGATTCTTCTTCTTTTTCTCATGGACATGCACTTTCTGCTTCTAGTTTCTCCTTCAATGCAACTTCTACTTCGTCTTCTGATGAGTGGCTTATTGATTGTGGAGCATATTGTCATATGGCTAAGGATAAAGCCATGTTTTCTGCTCTTAATGAATGTAACACCAAGAAAATGTTTGTTGGTGATGATATGTCTCTTAGTGTTGTAGGGTTTGGAATAATTCAAGTAGATAATGGTAATTTTAATGATGTATTATGTGTTCCAATTCTTTCCTGCAACCTTCTATAATTGTATCAAATCACTCATTCATGTGAAGGTAAAACCGTAGATTTTTCACCTCACCAAGTTGTAATCAAGGATCTAAAATATCCTAAGCATGTTCTTGCAAATGGAATTACTGATGATATTATCAGGTTGTACAAGTTTGACAACTTTGGGTCATCATCTTTTCTACCATCTTTTGTTGCTCATAGAAAAGACTTAAGAAAACTTTGGCATGAGTGGTTTGGTCATCTAAACTATTGTTCATTGCAACAACTATGTAATCAACAGATGGTGACTGGTCTTCCTCTTGTTTCTTGAAAATATGGTGTTTGTATCAATTGTGTCCTCGAAAAACATCACCGGGACAATTTTGACAAACATGCCTCTTGGCATGCCTCGACCCTTTTGCAACTTGTTCGCAATGACTTGTGTGGTTCGATTTATTCTCCTTTTTTTTCCAGGTGAAATTATTTCTTAACCTTCATTAATGACTTCTCCAGACGCACTTGGGTTTACATCTTAAAACTTAACAGCGAAGTATTTGACAAGTTTTTGGCCTACAAGGTCCTTGTAGAAAAACAATATGGACATCAAATTCAAATAATAAGAACAAATAATGGAGGTGAATATGTGAACAACAATTTTACAAGTTACTACACTACACAGGGCATCCAAATGAGACACACTTTTCCATATGCACCACAACAAAATGGTGTTGTTGAGAGAAATAATCACACAATAAAGAAATGGATAATAATATGATGCAATCTAAGGGATTAAGTCTTAATTATTGGGAAAAAGCCATCAATTGTGCAAATTACATAGTAAATCACACTCCCACAAATAATCTAAAAAATATAACACCAGGAGAAGTATGGAATAAAATTAAGCCAGATTTAAGTCACGTCTGTGTATTTGGTAGTGTATTATGGGCTTATATTCCTGATGAGAAAATGAAATCTTTATAGCCTAAAAGTGAGAAGTGTATTTTTGTTGGAGATTCTGAAGATGTCAAAGGTTACATATTTCTTTAACTTCTTTCTAATGAAATTATTATTAGAAGAGATGCTAAATTTGAGGAAAATATATTGGCATGCTAGCCTAATTCAACGTTTGTGTCTTCTTCGACCGATGATCCATATTCAACGTTTGTGCCATCTTCTATTCCTATTTTGGTTTATTCTTCTTCAGATGATGGAAACAAGGATGAAAATCCACCTTTTCCTTCTCACCTTACTCTGGATGAGTCCATTGAACATGAACATGCACCTACACCACAACTTCCCAGATGGGTCCATTCAACTCGAGAAGCAACTGGTGATATTGTTAGTGATCCTTCAGATCAACGTTATACATGTTCACAGTTCTAGCGAGCCTCTTCTCTTTTCGCTCAAGTTTTAGAGCCTCATGATCCAAAAAAATTTGCACAAGCTTCAGGTCATCCATATTGGGATACAACAATGAATGACGAGTATCACTCTTTAATGGAAAATTATACATGGGATCTTATATCTCTTCCAAAAGGAAGAAAACTTGTCAAATGTAAATGGGTCTACAAAAATAAGTATACATAAGATGGAAGTGTTGAAAGGCACAAGGCCTAGTTAGTTTCTAAAGGGTTATATCAAGTTGAAGGCATTGACCATAATGAAACCTTTTCCCCCATCGCCAAAATGAATTCCATTTGCCTTGTTCTAGTTTTTGTAGCCTCACTTTAATGGGAGGTCTATCAGATGGATGCTAAATCTTCCTTTTTCATGGGGATTTGCAAGAAGAAATCTACATGGAACAACCTCCTGGCTATGTCCACAATGAATCTAGCCTTGTTTGTCACCTTAAGAAATCTCTTTATGGTCTTAAGAAAGCTCCCTGAGCTTGGTATGCCAAAATTGACATCTTTCTTCTTAACAATGAATTTTCTAGTTTCCATTATGATCCTAATGTCTATACAAAGAAAGTAGGAAGCCATATCATAATAATTGTTCTTTATGTTGATGATCTTATCCTCATTGATAGTGACCCTAAAATTTCAAACCATGTGAAAAACCAACCTTAAGAAGAAACTTGAAATGACTGACTTAGGACATTTGCACTATTTCCTTGGCCTCAAAGTATTGTAAAACAAGGAAGGAATATTTCTTTCCCAGTCTAAGTATGTTTGTGAACTTCTTTGATTCTTTCACATGGATGATGCTAAACCAAACCCTTCTCCCTTCCATTCTAGAGTCAAAGTTGCTGCCACTTGTACTTCTCCCGAAGTGGATGCCACATTGTATCGCTAGTTAGTTGGTAGCCTCTTACATTTGTAATGCAAAAGCATCGACTTCAACTTCAAAGATGCAAGCATGGAGGCAGGGATATGACATCTCAGCATGGCAGATTTTCAAATCAACATTTAACTCAGAAATAAATTGAGTTGTTGAGATATTTTGGAAACAATGTTTTTTAATATATCTTGTTTGTAAAAGTATTATATGACTGTAAGGATTTAAAGATAGGAAGTGGGAGCTCTTATCAAATAATAACTGATAGTTATTGTAATAGGAGAAGGTAGGTAACCGCTAAGTCCTGATAGGATAGGTTGCAAACATGAAGGAGAGAGCTTGTGGAGCTAGTTCTTAGATAGTTTGTTGTTGTATTGTAATAGATATAGATATAGAGAGATAGAGATTAGTAGAAGCATAATAGAGTAGAGGAAAGATGTAGGGAAGAACTGAAATATTATGTAATTTGTTTCATGAATGAATAAAACAGAAAAAATTGTCCAAATTCTTCGGATTGTGTTCAATTGATGTGTGATTGAATGAATGTTACATTCTATGTGTGTGATTTAGTTCATTTTGTTCATGTATTATTGTTAAGAGTTGATCGTATGAGTTTGTGACAAAACTGTATAAGTTTCAATTGTTTCTCTTCTGAAACTCGTATGCAAGGTGTGCATCTTGTACGCAAGGAGTGCGTTGACAAAGTCTTGAATTGACTCAGAGGAGTTCAGAGAGAACAAAGGGAACTTAGACCAAGGTCAAGGAGTGCACAATGTCAAGGAGCGACCAAGCGTCGAAGAACCAGAACAGAGGAATGCAAGGAGTGTGGGAATAATTTATTTTCAAGAAATCTTTTGAATCAAGTTATCGAAATCCCAAGAACACAAGGAGTGCGGGAAGAATTTATTTTTAAGAAATTCTTCGAACTGAGTTATTGAAATCCCAAGAACGCAAGGAGTGCATGGGAAATCAAAATCTTCAAAGAGATCAAGATAAGAAGAGATAGTGATTTTCAGAAGTGCAGACGAAGCCCAAGAGACAGACTCATAGGAGGATCAAGGGTCGAGGCCTTTGAACACTTAGAAAATATTTTAAGTCAGAGGAAGTCAGAAGCTCTGGAGGAGGAGCGACAACAACCGTTGGATCACAATCCAGAGGATCAACAACCATATGATCAAAGAAAGGTGCACAAACCTCAGTGCTCTTGCACACGCATGAGGGTGAACTTGCCAAAGTTCCGAAGTCCCAAAGTAATTTGGGACCGTCCATCACCAAGGAGGACAGGTGGCGCAAGATCCACAATTCTGGAAGTTTGTGGACCAGGAGGAAGTGAAATAGCTGAAGTAGATCCTAACCATTGATCGCCAAGAGACACGTGTCAGTAGATCGTGAGCTCCGGAGAAATCACTTCGATAGTTTCGATTGAGAGTTGAAACTCCTGAAGCCCGGAGAGTCGGAGAAGATCTGGACCGTCGGATCCAGAGGGACATGTGGCGACGAATTGTGAACTCTGGATAAATCACTTTGAGAGGTTCAATTGAGAATTGAAACTCCCGAAGCCCGGAGAGACGAAGTCTTGAAGTAAATATCAACCATCAGATCTAGAGGACAGGTGGCATAAATCTATG
>JASDQU010502825.1:53233-71466 GCA_032191745.1 Picea mariana | reverse complement strand
CTTTAGTTCAACATATCACCCTCAGACAGATGGACAGATTGAAGTAGTAAAAAGGAGTTTGGGAAACTTATTAAGAAGTTTAGTCACTGAGCAAGGTTGTCAATGAGATCAGATTCTGGTAGAAGCATAATTTGCATTTAACAATTCAGTGAAAATAAGCATAGGGAAAATTCCATTTGAAATTGTGTATGGTATACAACCAAGAGGAATTACCGAGTTGAGAGATCTGAATCAAGATGAGTTCAGAAGTGCTGGAGTAGAGGATTTTGCAACAGAAATGTATAAACTCCATGACAGAGTCAAAGAGCAGCTATAGGACAACAACCTGGAATATAAGACTAGAGTTGATCAGAAGAGGAGATAAGTTCAATTTGAAGTAGGAGATGTAGATCATTTGAGAAAAGAAAGGTTTCCAAGGGGGAGATATAACAAATTGAAAATGAAGAAGATAGGACCATGCAGGATTCTCAGAAAATTTGCAGCTAATGCTTATGAAATTGGGTTTCCAGACAATGTTGGGATATCATCGATATTCAATGTTACAGACCTGTATCCTTACATGAGAGTTGAGGCAGGAGAATCAGATGATCAGAAATAATTTCAGTGGGAAGAACAATTGCCCACATCAGAAAAACCTCAGATGGAGAAAATCATTGAACGAAGAGCTAGAAAGAATACCAGGAGGAAGACATATCCTAAATACTTAGTGAAGTGGAAAGATCATCCAGTGGAAGATTCAAGTTGGTTCACTGAACCTTATATTTTGAAGCATGGAAAAACAGTGCAGGAACTCATGGACATGAGTCCATGAATATTTTAACCAGAGGAGTATGATGCAGGAGCATCGCCTTCAAAGTCAATGACACAAGCGTGGAGGCAGGGATATGACATCTTAGCATGGCGGATTTTCAAATCAACATTTAAATCATAAATAAATCGACTTGTTGATATATTTTGGAAACAATGTTTTTTAATATATCTTGTTTGTAAAAGTATTATACGTCTGTAAGGAGTTACAGATAGGGAGTGGGAGCCCTTATCAGGTAATAAATTATAGTTATTGTAATAGGAGAAGGTGAGTAACCACTAAGACCTGATAGGATAGGTTGCAGACAGGACAGAGAGAGCTCGTGGAGCCAGTCCTTAGATAGTTTGTTGTTGTATTGTAATAGATATAGGGATAGGTAGATAGAGATCAATAGAAGCAAAATAGAGTAGAGGAAAGACACATGGAAGAACTGCAATATTATGTAATTTGTTTCATGAATGAATAGAAAAAACAAAATTGTCCAAATTATTCAGATTGTGTTCAATTGATGTGTGATTGAATGAATGTTACATTCTGTGTGTGTGATTTAGTTCATTTCCTTCATGTATGCTTGTTAAGAGTTGATCGTATGAGTTTGTGACAAAACTGGATAAGTTTCAATTGTTTCTCGTATGAAAACCATATGCAATGTGTGCATCTCATACGCAAGGACTGCTTCGACAGAGTCTTGGATTGAATTAGAGGAGTTCAAAGAGAACAAAGGGAACTTAGACCAGGGGCAAGGAGTGCACAACTTCAAGGAGCGACCAAACGTCGAAGAACCAGAACAGAGGAACACAAGGAGTGCGAAAAGAATTTATTTTCAAGAAATCCTTCGAATTGAGTTATCGAAATCCCAGGAATGTAAGGAGTTCATGGGAAATTGAAATCTTCAAAGATATCAAGCTCATAAGAGATAACGATTTTTAGAAGTGCAGAAGAATCCCAAGAGACAGACTCGTAGGAGGAGCAAGGGTCAAGGCCTTTGAACACTTAGAAAATCTTCTAAGTCATAGGAAGTCGAAAGCTTAGGAGGAGGAGCGACAACAGCCGTTGGATCACAACATAGAGGATAAAAATTCGTCTGATCAAAACAAGGTGCACGGACCTTAGCGCTTTTGCACATGCAGGAGGGTGAACTTGCCAAAGTTTCGAAGTCCCAAAGTAATTTGGGACTGTCCATCGCTAAGGAGGACAGGTGACGCAAGATCCACAACTCCGAAAGTTCGTGGACTAAGAGGAAGTGAAATAAACGAAGTAGATCCTGACCATTGATCACCAAGAGATATGTGTCAGTAGATCATGAGCTCCAGAGAAATCACTTTGAGAGTTTCAGTTGAGAGTTGAAACTCCCGAATCTCGGAGAGCCGAAGAAGATCTAGACCATCGGATCCAGAGGGACAGATGGCAACAAATTGTGACCTCCAGAGAAATCACTTCGAGAGGTTCAGTTGATAATTGAAACTCCCGAAGCCTAGAGAGACGAAGACCTAAAGTAAATCTCAATCGTCAGATCAAGAGGACAGGTGATGTGAATATGTGGACTTCGGGTAAAGACCCAAAGTAATTCATAGCCATCAGATTAAGGGTAAGACGTGGTCCAAATCCGTGGAATTCGGGTAAAGACCTGAAGTAAATTTCAACCGTCCAATTCAAGGGGACACGTGGCATGAATCCGCATACTTCGAGGGAAAGTGAAGTTTGAGAATTGAAAAGTCTGAAGCCTGAAGACCCGAAGGGATTACAACCGTTAGATCAACGGGAGACATGCGTCAATGGATTACCAACTTCGGATAAAGGCCATTGGGGAAGGAGTTGAGATTTACGATTTCTGAATTTCGGAGTCCCGAAATGACAACAATTTTCGATTGAAGAGGGAACGTGGTAGAAGATCTGTCATTTTGGAAGGAAGCAAGGTTTGAGAGTTGAAAACTTTGAAAGATGAATCGCAAAACAAATCACGTCTGTTGATTTGAAAGGGGACATATCTGAGCTGTCAGTTTCGAAGCACTGTCAAGATCGTGAGATCAACAGTAACCTCGCATTCTGGGGACAAAAGGTGCTCAAGTTTTAAAAAGTCGAGGGCGGGCTGCAATCGAGACCACAATATTGGTAAAAGGACACATGGTGACTCTTAGTGAATTGCAGGATGAAAAGTAGTTTGGTTCCAAACCACTCTTGGGCACACCTGAAACCACGTGTTTACATGAGGTCATCACCCAAGGTCATAGAAGGAGGGGCCTATCAGAAAAGGAGCTAGTGCCCAAACTCTGAGATTTTGCAAGCATGAAGGGGAAGGTCGTGGGTGCCATAAGACCTGCACTAAAAATCTGAAAGGGCCTATGTTCAAATACAGAATGAGACCATCAAGGTTTTAGAGAGTCGCTTGACTCAAGAATTGGAGATCCTTGATCAAGAGGTCGTGTAGCCCTACGGGGGAGTAAGGGGGCTGCATCAATTTGACTCATACCCATCCTGACATTTCCTTTGTTGTTGGTCTTGTTTCCAGGTATGTGCGAACACCCCATGAAATCCATTCAAAAGCATCTAAAAGGATACTTCTATATGTTCAGAACACATTACAGTTCAGGGGGAATCATATGTTGGTTAGTTTCATTGATTCAGATTGGCTCAATGACCTTGATGATCAAAATTCTATTGTATGTTATGTTTTCAGCCTTGATTCAAGACCTATCACTTGGGCCTGTAAGAAACAAAAGGCTATTTCTCCTTCTTTAGTACAAGCAGAGTACTGAGCATCGATTAATTCAATTCAAGAAGCCTTGTGTTGGTTGTGGAGCCTGATTATCTTCCTGATTCAGATCTCTTTGTTGTCAAGTGTGTTTATACCCCATGAAGACTTTACACCCCGCAAGAATGTAGACTCCTCCACGTGGGGGAGTGCAGAAGAGGATTATCCCCTCTGCGGGGTTTGGGGCCAAGCGCCCCCTCGGAGGAAAAAATGCCTTGTAAATGTATATTGTAATTTCATAGTAAATCTGGACTGTTCATTATAAGGTCACAGATCTAATGGTAGAAGTTATGTTATGGTTTTTTTCCCTAGAAGGAAACCCTCTTTTATGAGGGAAATGTATTGCGACTATGTATCATGGAGAATATTGTATTATGAGTGAGTAGACAATGAGAGAAATAAGAGGAAGTTACAACGAGTGTGTTGTAGGTTGTATCCCTTCATTTGCTGGATAATAATAAAGGAAGGACCTGACAATTTCTCTGATGGACATATCCCACACTGGGTGAACCACGTATATCTATGTCTCTATTGTATTGTGTATCTTCTGAAACCCTCTTTTATGAGGGAAATGTATTGCGACTATGTATCATGGAGAATATTGTATTATGAGTGAGTAGACAATGAGAGAAATAAGAGGAAGTTACAAYGAGTGTGCTGTAGGTTGTATCCCTTCATTTGMTGGATAATAATAAAGGAAGGACCTGACAATTTCTCTGATGGACATATCCCACACTGGGTGAACCACATATATCTATGTCTCTATTGTATTGTGTATCTTCTGTGTTTTATTTTCTTATTTGTTTTATTTTATTTCTCTGCGATCCTATTTTTCTAACAACTGGTATYAGAGCGAAAGATAACTTGCAGGAAAAGAGGGTTCCTGGTTCGAGTGGGAGAAATGRCGGAAGATGGAAAGTTTAGGGTCGAGAAATTTAACGRCCAKAAATATCAGTTATGGAAGATGCAKATGGAAGATTATTTATATCARAAGGATCTATTCCTACCATTGGGTGGAATAGAAAAAAATCCGATGACCATGAAGGACGAAGAATGGGAGGTTCTTGACAAAAAGGCACTAGGAACGATATGAGTGAGCCTTGAAGCATTGGTGGCTTTCAATATTTCGAAAGAAAAGACAACGAAGGAGMTGATGGAAGCATTGACTAAGCTGTATGAAAAAACCTCGATGTCCAATAAGGTATTTTTAATGAAGATATTGTTTAATATGAATATGTCAGAAGGTGGGTCTATTGCAGATCATTTAAATGAATTTAATATGGTTACTAATCAAGTAAGTTCTGTAAAAGTGGACTTTGATGATGAGGTTAGGGATCTTCTAATCTTGTTCTCATTTCCATAAAGTTGGAACGGCTTGGTCATGTCTGTAAGTAACTCTGTCTCTGGTTCAAACACTTTTTAATTTGATGATGTTGTTGGTGTTATCCTTAGTGAGGAAATGCTATGAAAAATCATAGGTGAGACATCATGTAATGCGTTAAAAATGGAGAACAAGGGAAGAAAAAATGATAGAGGAAATGGCTTGGGGAACCACATGAATTCTAGGAAGGGCCGATCCAAATCTATATTTGGAAAGATAGAGTGCTGGAATTGTGGGAAGAAAGGAAATCTGAAGGAAGACTGCAGAGCTCCAAAGAAACAAAGAGATGGACAACATGAGAAAAATCAGGAAGCAAATGTAATAGGTGATGTGTTACAAGATGCTTTGAATATTTCTGTAGATAATATTTCTGAGTCTTGGGTAGTAGATTCAGGGGCTTCATTTCATGCCACACCCTATAGGAAACATTTTCTAGATTATGTTCAAGGTGATTTTGGACAGGTTCATTTGGGTGATGATGCACCATGCAAAATTGTTGGAATGATAAAGGTAAAAATAAAGCAAAGAAATGGAAACCAATTGTTGTTGAAAGAGGTAAGACGTGTTCTAGATTTAAGGAAAAATCTAATTTCAACAAGGCAGTTGGAAAGTGAAGGTTGTATATCCATATTTACAGATAAGGTGTGGAAGGTCACCAAATGATCATTGGTGATAGAAAAAGGAGAGAAGGTAGCTACATTGTATTTATGTACTGGTAATACTGACTCTTCTATATCTTTAGCTTCTACAAGAGTGGATACAACACTGTGGCATCATAGGCTTGGACACACAAGTGGGAAGGGGATGCAAATACTTCACAAAAGAAATTTGTTGCTAGATCTTAAACAAATTGATTTTGATTTCTGTGAGCATTGTGTTTATGGAAAATAGAAGAGAGTCGGATTTCTCATAGTCGGAAAATATAAGAAGAGTGAAAGGTTAAAGCTTGTGCATACAGATGTATGGGGACCAACTCAGGTATCATCTCTTGGTGTCTCTCGTTATTATGTTAATTTTATTGATAATGCAACTAGAAAAACTTGGGTTTATTGCATTCGACAAAAATATGATGTTTTTGATACTTTTAAGAAATGGAAATATTTGGTTGAGAACGAGACAGGAAAAAGGTTAAAGTGTCTGAGATCAGACAATGGAGGTGAATATTGCATCAAGGAGTTTGATTATTATTATTCATACCATGGGATTCGTAGAGAGAAGACAGTTCCAGGAACACCAAAAGAAATTGATGTGTCAGAAAGGATGATCAGGACAATCATGGAGCGTGCAAGGAGTATGAGATTGCATGTTGGTTTTCCCTTACTGTTATGGGCAGATGCTGTAGGTACTGCAGTTTACTTAATAAACAGAGGAGCTTCAAGCTCTATGGATGGTAGAATTTCAGAGGAGGCATTGATAGGTAAAAAGGTAAACTATTCTTTTTTGAAGACTTTCGGTTGTGAATCATTTGTCCATATTGATAAAGAAAATAGAACAAAGCTTGAGGACAAATCCAAGAAGCGTACCTTTATTGAACACAATGTTAATGATTTTGATTATAGCTTATGGGATTATGAAAATAACAAAATCATTAGGAGTAGAGATGTCATATTCAATGATAAGGTAATGTACAAAGATTAGTTGGAGGGAAAGAAACATGAAAAGAAAAACTAGAATACACAGTGCTTGATGAGATCACTGGAAAAGAAAATCCAAAGTTACCAGAAAATCAAAATTCACAACAACAAGATCAACAGGTACCTCAAACTCCTGCAAGTTTTGTTAGAAGATCTACCAGGTTAAGTAGACCCCCTGAATGATACTCAACTTCATTGTATTATTTATTTTTGACGGATTCTGGTGAACGGGAATGTTATGAAGAGGTAATGTAGGAAGACACCAAAAAGAAGTGGGAGCAAGGCATGAAAGAGGAAATGGATTCCCTAGTAAATATCCAGACTTGGGACTTGGTTCAGTTGCTTGCAGGAAAAAGAGCATTGCAGAATAAATGGGTTTACACGTTGAAGGAAGAAGATGGAGGAAAAAAACGGTACAAGGCTAGACTAGCTGTAAAGGGGTTTGCACAAAAGAAAGGTATATATTTTGATGAAATATTTTCTCCTGTTGTTAAAATGACTTCAATTAGGACTATTTTAAGTTTTGTGGTAGTAGAAGATTTCCAGCTTGAATAGTTAGATGTAAAAACAACTTTCGTCCATGGGGATTTGAAGGAAGAGATTTATATGCAGCAACCACATGGGTATGAGGTCAAAGGGAAGGAAAATTTGGTATGCAGGTTGAAGAAGAGCTTGTATGGCCTAAAACAAGCTCCAAGGCAGTGGTATTTGAAGTTTGACAGGTTTATGACAGAGCAAGGTTATAGTAGATGTCATTCTGATCATTGTGTTTATTTTAAAAGGCTAGAAAATGGAAGCTATATTATCTTGCTATTGCATGTAGATGACATGCTTATTGCAGGGTCTAATATGAAAGATATAAATGTTCTCAAGAAGAAATTAGCTAATTCATTTGAAATGAAGGATTTGGGTGCTGCAAAGAAAATCCTTGGTATGAGAATAACAAGAGACAAGAAAAATCACAAATTGACATTGTCTTAGGGTGAGTACATAGAGAAGGTGTTGGACAGGTTTATAATGCAGAATGCAAAACTAGTTAGTACACCTTTGGCCATCCATTTCAAATTAACTAAGGAAATGTGTCCTGAGACACAAGAGGAGATAAAATACATGTCCAGGGTACCTTATTCATCAACAATTGACAACTTGATGTATGCGATGGTTTGCACAAGACCATATATTGCACATGTAGTGGGAGTTGTGAGCAGGTATATGAACAATCCAGGTAAAGAACATTGGGAGGAAGTAAAGTGGATTCTAAGGTATTTGAGAGGTACTGCTACTCTTGCATTATGTTTTGGCGGTTCAGACATTGTTCTGCAAGGATATGTTGATTCAGATATGGCAGGTGATAAAGATAGCAGGAGGAGAACCACATGGTATGTTTTTACTATAGGTGTAAAAACAATAAGTTGGATTTCAAAGCTACAAAAGGTTGTTTCACTTTCAACTACATAGGCATAGTATGTTGCTACTACAAAGGATAGTAAAGAGATGATTTGGTTATAAAGGTTTATGGAGGAATTGAGAAAGAAGCAAGAAAATAATAGGTTTTATTGTGACAGTGAGAGTGCCATTCATATTGCAAATAACTCAGCCTTCCATTCGAAGACTAAGCATATATAACTCAGGTACCATTTCATACGATCCATCTTGGAAGATGGACATTTGAAGTTGGAAAAGATACACACTAGCTAGAATTCTTCAAACATGTTAACTAAATGAGTAACCAGGGAGAAACTGAGTTTGTGCTCAGTTTCAGTTGGTCTTCAAGCATGAAGGTGAAGATGATAAATCTTCTAGGTCCAAGAAGGTTCATAGTCTAGCAGATACAACAACGATGGAGTTGTTGAGATCAGTCTCCAAGTGGGAGATTGTTGGTTGTGGAGCCTGATTATCTTCCTGATTTAGAGGTCTTTGTTTTCAGCTATGTTTATACCCTATGAAGACTTTACACCCCATAAGAATGTACACTACTCCACGTGGGGGAGTATAGAGGGGGGTTACCCCTCTACGGGGTCCGGGGGCAAGCAGGCCCTCGACGAGGGTTCGAGGGCGAATACCCCGACGGAAAAATTGCCTTGTAAATGTATATTGTAATTTGATAATAAATCTAGACCATTCATTATAAGGTCGCATATCTGATGGTAGAAGTTATGTTAGGTTTTTTTTCCCTAGAAGGCAACCCTCTTTTACGAGGGAAATGTATTGTGGCTATGTATCATGGCGAATTTTGTATTCTGAGTGAGGAGACTGTGAGAGAAAGAAGAGAAATTTACAGTGGGTGTGCTGTAGGTTGTATCTCTTCATTTACTAGGTAATAATAAAGGAAGGACCTGACAATTTCTATGGTGGACGTAGCCCACACTGGGTGAACCACGTATATCTGTGTCTCTCATTATTGTGTATCTTCTGTGTTTTATTTCTGCATTTGTTTTATTTTATTGCTCCATGTTCCTGTTTTTCTAACACCTTGTAGCTTTGATAAATCCTTTCAGAGTTTGGCTTCTAGCAACAAAATCTGACCACCCTTTGGCGTGACAATTAGACTGCCATCAAGCTCGCCAAATATCCAGTTCAACATCAATGCAAAAAACACATTGAGATACACATGCACTTCATTAGATAACTCATTCATGATCGAGTTATTGAAGTGTTATTTTTCCCTATGGAAGATCAAGTTGCAGACATTTTCACAAAGTTTCTTATAGAGGCAAAATTTTCCAAACTTCAATATATGTTAGGAGTTCAGAAAGTTTTCATTAAGGGGGGATAAGCTATAATTCCTCCTTCCTTTTCTTGTTTTGTTTCCTTTGGAAATTCTTCAATCCTATCCCAAGTTGTTCTTAAGGGGGGATGTTAGGATATTTAGACACTTAGAAGTTAGTTAAGATAAACTTGGTATAATGTGTTGTTAGGTTAAAGTGTGTTTCTTTAGTATGCATTAGTATGATTTTGTAGCTAGAAAATATGATGGTCATGATATGTTTCCGACATAGGGTGATATGATGACTCATTTTCTCCTTGATATTCACGACTATCTTGATCCATCGCTTAACACCCAATTGGTCCATGATCTCTATTTAAAGAGCATGGAGGGTCATTTGTCGATAATCGATTGTGAGAAACTCTCTTGTAAATCTCTCTGTAATATTTTCTTTTACATTAATAAATTGCTCCAATTGGCCACATTGGCTAGGGTTGTGGATGTTTCCCCACACAGGTTTTACCACGTAAAAAAATCAATGTGTTGATCTTTAATCTGGTTGTGTAAGTGGTTACTAAAGGTGTTCGTCTATTGTTGGAATACCCGTATTGTCGAACATAAGTCGTTACTACCATCGATTGCTAAAAATGTTGCTATATCAATGGAAATTACCCAGGAGTAGGTATTTTTGCATGCCCAACATTTAGATATGATCTACTCTTAGTCTAGCACACTATATGATATAATTCCTTACACTCTAAGGTCATCAAAAAATCCCATCAAGACCAACCTAGGACCACATGCCGATGGTGTGGTTGGTTCCATTTCCCATGCTTGAGTTGGAAAATTGAGAGGACAATTGAGCCAAATACCCATCTCTACAAATCCACCAACCATTGTGCCCAAAAATGAAAGTGCTATAATCCCTATTTAGACATCTGAGGTTCATCGGTCTATTCCACACAACTGAAGAAATCTTAGAAACCTGGAGGGAAAACAATAATACAAAGATAAATTCTAATGCTAAGCAAGGGATTTCTCAAACACAAAATGTTGCTGAAGGATGCACAAGGGGAAAAAGAAGATGAAGGTTCCCTGCAAGATTTGTGGTGGATACCATCACACTCACTAGTGTCCTCGAGTGGATGGAATTTATTGATTCTTAGCTCAACAGGGAGCCCCACAAAAACTCAATATGCTAACAAATCCATTCCCACCGCAGTAGCAACAAAAAATGGTTGCATCAAATCCCGCACCTCCGCAAGGGGGAAACTCATCGAGTGCAAATGTTTACATGTGTGATCAAACGATTAATTTGAAAATTGAAGCTCGTAATTATGAGAACCCTAAGGGTGGTCCTTTGAATAAGAAGTAATCCCCATCTCATCTTGGTGGCCCTTTCCAGACAGATAATCCATCATTTGATATGGTGCTTTTCCCACCCAATTCTGTTCTTAGAAGGTCAAAACATAATCCCAATGCATGGGCTGCCCATAATTATAGTATTGTGGAAGATTTAGCCAAGGCACCATGTGTCATGTCATCCCTCAAAGTCCTCCAAAGATTCCCAACATAACGAAAAGCATTGTCATCTTCCATAGGTGGATTTGATCCCTTAGACTCGTTTAATTACTTTTGACATCGACTAGAGTCTACCTAGGCTCCCCCACCAAATCACTTTTAAATTTCAAGTGGTTTTGCATGGGATTAAATTCTTCAGGACAATTGTTGATGGAGGAGCCTTCACTTGCATCATGTCCATGCCATGTTGGAGAGACATAGGTTCTCCATATCTCGTCTAGTTGAACACTATGCTTAAGGAATTTGATGGYCATATGTTTAAGCCTCATGGAATCATTGTTTCCTTTCCYATTGACTTAGGTTGAAAGAATATTTCAATCAAAGTTGAAGTAGTTGGCACCCTGCTAGATTGCAATATTTTATGAGGGAATAGTTGATTCTACACGATGACGACCATAATGTCCTTGATATTTAGAGTTCTCCACTTTCCTCATGAAGGGAAAGTGGTTACTATCAATCAATTGACCTATTGCATGTTGGATTCTATAAATAACAATGATACAAACATTCCATTCGTTAGTGGTTGCACGAGTGTGTATGACAATGTTGGCATGGGCATGTTCAAGGATTCATCATTGATGGGTACATTCACCCTTCCTCCACCATTCACCTGATTCTCAGATCCTTAAGTATTAGCTAATCCTTCAGAAGTTGATTCATTTGGGGCTAGTATGCTGTTGAGTGTGACAAAGATTCCTATAAGGTGATCTAGTCAGCTTCGAATGATGCTAATCATAATTTCTAGCAGGATGTGGAATATGATTAGTATACTCTACCCACCTGGGTTATCGACTCTCCAAGTTCCCGTGATTTATTAAATACCGAGCTACCTTGGGACAAGGCCATCCTAGAAGTCATGTCTACAATCGATAACCCGTGGGAAGATATGCATCATTTATCATCATTTCTTCCCGACATGGAACAACTAGAGGTTGACATGACAAGTATTAATTCAATATAGGGGGGATTTTTTGGATCATCCATTAGTAGTACCTAGAACATTGCTTTCACCACTTGTGTGATATTCTCACTCGTAGATGAATTTGTGAGTTCATGGGGTATATGCCTTGATCCTACAACTAAAAATGTTGTGGAATATAGTGCGAACATTGAAATTATGTCCAAATCCATTTCTCTCAGCATTTGTAGGTTAGTTGTGCATTTGGATTCACGGTTAGTGGTATCACAGTTGAACAATATCTATCTCATCATAAATCCTACATTATTTAATTTTTTTTAAGGGTATTCTTGCTTGAGAGGCACTTTGATTATCTTATTTATGATCATGTTGCAAGAAGTTCAAACACATTGGCTGAGTCATTAACTAACTATGTGCTATATTGGAATTTGTCACATTAATTAAGCATTAACACAAGCATGCATGCACATAAAACATGGATTTCCAATCACACCATTTGAAACCATAAGTAAAAGATGAACCACATGTATATAAAATATATAGCCGTAGCTGGTACATCATGTCCAAAAAATAAATTAATTAAAAATTAAAAATACACATGATCCTTTTTCTTCCTAGTCCTGACATAATGGATTTCTGTTGGTAGAATCTCTCACAATCTACAACACGAGTTTCGAGAGGTAGAATTTCAACAAGGTAAATGGGGAAATGAGCCTTATTTGTCCATAAATAGACCAATTTTGGGCCTTTTTAGGATCCAAAATGACCATTTTTACACCCGCACTAAGACAACACCTCTCATTACTTTTGATTCATGCTTTGATATTGTTTTTATGAGATTCCACTATGTAATTTAACCTTGGGTCTAGTATTTCTGGATAATTTTTATAGAACTCGATGACATCTTGTTTGTAAATTTCTATGGAAACATCCATTAAACTGTGAGGTACATGTCCTAAAGTGGCATATAGTGACAGGCAAAAAAGTTACCAACTTAATGAGAGCTGTGACCTCAAAATGAGAACTCTAACCCTTAAAACTCATATTTTTGCATTAAAAACATGAAAATCGACTCCCGAAACAAAAAGTGGTGTTACCGGTAGCACCCTTTTTTTTTCGATGTTAAAATTATAAAAAAATTCCACCATAGCTTTAAATTGTTGTAAAATTGCAAACAAAAATCTTAAAATCTACTCTCAAATCAAAAAGTGGTGTTCATGACACCACCTCCTTTTTTTTCTAGGTTAAAATTACAACTTTTTTGAAATCATCGTATTGACAACCAGTATTGTTACACACAAAAACCTTAAAATTGACCTTCTAAACAAACCTTAGTGCTAGAGATAACACTATTTTTTCCCCAATGCTAATATTACTACTTGTTTGAAACTGTGGCCTTGACCACTGCTAACGTTACAAACCAAAACTTCAAAATCATATGCTAAATCAAAACGTAATGATACAAATAACACATTCAGTTTTTGTTTCGAGCTTAAAATTACAATGTTTATGAAACTATAATGTAAAAAATGAACATTGTTACAAACAAAATCATAAAATATTTGAATTAATTAATTAAAAACAAATATATAGAAAAAAAACAAAAATAAAAAAAAAATATGTTTTTGAAAATACATATATATGAAAAATATAAACAAAATATACAATAATTTTTTTTTTCAATTATAAAAATAACACCAAAAACACACACACAAAAAAAATAAAAAACTAAATCTAAATAGTTAAATTTTAAAGAAATTAAAAAAAAAACCACAACATTTTATAAAATATATGAAACAAATTAATAATAACCAATATTAAACAATTAAAAATTACACTAATTTATATACTAGTTAGTAAAGTTTAAAAATTGAAAATTAAAACTCTCTTAAATTTTAAATTATATATATATATATAATATTGTATTTCCTTAAATAAGCTTCATATAAGTACACATGTCTAAATTTGCCACCTGTTCTGCCATACATATGGAAACCAGAATAGGTGGTCGACGCGATAACAATCATTCATGTTTTTGATAATGTTTGTGAAAAACTAGTCCTAAACAAAATTGTAGCCATGGCTGCTCTAAAAATAGCAACATAAAATAAACACTAGGCAAACAAAAAATAAACACTGAACACTACGCGAACCCAGAATTCCATCTAAGAGAATGTGGCTATGCAGTAGCAAAGTCATATGATTGGAAGTAGGTTGGGAATCTACACTTGACAGGCTCGCATGAAAGAAAATCAAACAATGCATCTAGAAGATGATATAGGATATTTTGACGGTGAAATTGATCAGCCACGTCCCTTCTCATCTTGAATATAAGGTGCATGTGTTCTTCTGAGAAGCGGCAAGTGATGGGTGCTTCTAGCAGAGAGGCCGCAACAGGTTGAGGCTCTCTGACTGGATGAGTTGTCACCGAAATCCTTTCATCTTGCCCAACTGGAGGGGTCTCTTCCTCCATTGGACAATTTTCCATCTCTAAAGTGGGGTCGACTCCCTAATACTATCGTCCATAATTATGGGGAGGAGTATGTAGGTATGAGGTAGAGAACAAGAGAGAACCCGAAGGTGCTTGAGGAGGAAACAAGGGGATCTCTTCTTCGACATAATCCATGGAACTATCTTCTGCCTTCCAATTTTGATCCGAAAAGTGGGAATTCTCCAAGGATGGATCATACGGGTCTGTGTTAGAAAGAGGAGACAAAATTGAAGCAGAGGAATGGCATAGTCGACGATGTCTAGCCAAAAGACTATAATAAGATGGCCCCCGCTTTGGTTTTCCCCTCTCACACGACATTTGAAAGATGGGGACGATATTGGCAGTGAGAAGGGGAGGATGACGATGAAAGGATAAAAGACCAGGGGGGAGGATAAAACTAACAACCAGACTAGAGAAAAATGGTAATATCCTTGCTTTACCTCCATAAAAACAACCGAATTGACCGTGAAGAGCGCCATAAAAACCGATTTTACAACATTCAACCACCTCGTAGCTGCTCTATGAGTCCTTGAATTTCATTTTCAGTGAGCCAAAAAAAGAATCCACATTATGTAGGCGCACCACCATCCTTCACACTTGAATGCTGCTCACACTGAAGAGACGTGGAGGAAGGGTGGAAGTGGGGAGTATTAACTTCCCATGGTGCATCCTGAGCATCCTATTAACTTTCTACCTGATAATCATGAACTTTGTCTCTCCATTGCATATTCACCCACGTTGCTAACCCTCTCAGATATGATCATCACACAACCATATTATCACAAATGTTAGCAAACAAGATCTATTCAAAAAGGAAAATAATAACACTCACCATGGAAGTCACTTCCAACATGCTTCTCCACAAGGTGTCTTTAGTGGTCACAACCATGACCTCCACTTCATGCTCTCCTTACAACTTACAAGTGTGCACCACACAAAAAAGCACCGTGTACCATGATCCAACCTTCTCTAAAAAAATTGTAACTACCCTCTAAATAGTTGCACATATGCATTATGTGCAAATTTGAGATCACCATACAAGCATTTTTATTGCTGCTAACAAATTAAAATGCACAACACTAACAAGAAAATCCCAAATTGTATTTTTGTAACTACATGTTGTTCACTACATCCAAGGTCAAGCACCAATGTAAGCATAGACTAGCACAAATACATATCCTCTCTCCACGAATGATCTCCCTCATGCCTTCACAGAGCTACAACGATGTCCTTTTTGTCAAGGACTTCCATGTGCAAAAGAATAACCCACAAACACAATGCACAAACCTCCCTTGTGAGAGGGATTAGGTTCATGCTGACTTTGATACCATGTAAATATTTTGTAGTAACCTATAAGAATTTTATTCCGTGTACTTTAACTCATCATTAATCCCAATATGTACTTATTGTGTCTGTAATGGCTCATGGTAATACATTATGTTGTTGGTGTTCCCCATACCTTGTATAACATGATAAACTTCTAATTCCCTAAACTATGGGTGTCATATCTCCTTTATAAGGTTGATATCAGCCCCTGCCTCTATGAAATGGAAACCATTTTCCACCTCTACGTCTACGAGGTTGACACTAGATTCTACCTCTATGTATACTATTACATCTGCACATTTGACACCATATTATACCTTTGCATCTGCTGCTACCTCTATGGGGTTAACCTCTACACGTTTCTCCTCTATGGTGTATTCCTCTATGAAACCTATAGTTAATCACTACATATGATTTATCTATAGGAAATACTTGATGCACTGAAGAACCCCTTCATATGGTGTTTTTGACCCATAGTGTTGGAAAGTAGCACACAATCTTTCCCATAGTTCCAACCAATGCTGCATATGTTGTCACATCCCTTCCTATGAATATCGGTTCCCCTATAATGGATCTAAAGTGTGAAAAAACTTATGCACCCATTGCTGGATTATAATATCCCGCACCATCTACTGGCCCTCACAATTGTCCATACATCTATATGGCTTAGAAGTTCCATCGAACCATAGAGACATATCAATAGGGATAGACTGGATGTTTATTGGAAAAACCCACAGGTCTAATAGAAATTGGGTCTAAAAAACCCTTGCTATTACTTCCCATGAATGAAACATTTTCTTTTGGGTTGCCCATCATCGTGTTAGGGTTTTTTCCAAAGAAAGGTATAATGCTACTATAATTTGCATAGGCACAATTTGGTCTTCCACTTAAACCATAAAACTTATGCATCAATTGTGTTGTCAAACCTCAATGGGTCCTTTATCTCTACATGTATCCACCTACTTTCTCACAATAATGCACACCTTTAGGTGGATTGTTCATTATCTCCATTTTTCCACTAGTTAGTTGCTACTTTTGAGTATGTTGTGAATGAGTAGACACTATGCCAACTTATCTCCCCATCCAATATAGGGTGCCCTGTGGTAAGGTTATATATTTTATCTAGGAATTTTCATCCAACACTTCCTCCACAAGCTCCACAAAGTGTTAACCCAAGGTGGGGTCCAACAACTATGGATTTTTTTTTCAAATGACATCATCCTCTTCTTCAAGTTTAATATAGAATCATTACAAAAGTCCCAACCAATCCCTAGTAGTGCAAACAAAGGATCTCTATCATCTAATCTCTTGATGACTTCATAATTGGCATAGGTTTTCATGCCATCAAGGTCAACTTCCATCTACTCCATTCTATTGATTAGGAAGATCCGTGAGTGGTTTTCCAATCATAGCTATATGGGTGAGTACACACAATTTGACTTTCCCATTAATTTTTAAGATTTATTTGGCAACATATTTACATCTGATCCTAGATCCATCATGGTTTTCATGCGTCATATCCTCCAATCAATGCAATTAAGCCAAAATTATTTCCTTAACTGCCTTCTCTACACTTAGTTCACTGGATGATTAGATGTCAAGGTAGGTTTTCCCTACAACCACGCAAGTACCTCTTTTAGACTATACACAACTTGCTCATCTTCCAATGTATGTGAGAAGGTGTTTAGACACACCTAGGAATCTTCCTACACTATTGTCATTGGTTGGCTGTGGATTATGCTCAAAGATCGAGATAGGGTATGTGGTCTCTCCACATCCATTGGATCAGTTGTCCCTATATAGATAATGTTCCTCATGACCTCTACTACATCTCATAGAAACACTTTCTACTATACGAGGTGAAATGTTGGTTCCTTCTTCATGGCTCTGCGAATCATTCCTTGCTCTATGACTCTAACGTCAATACCTATCTTCGCAACATCCTGAGTGAAAATATTGATGATCATGTACACCTGACATGGCTTAGCACCACCAAGAATCAATGGTTTTGAATTAACCATGTTTGCATCATGTTCACATTTGTCTCACACTTCCCAATTTTTTATCAGGTCAGGGTAGTCCTCAATTTTATGCCCACTTTTGCAACAATGGTTGTAACGAAGATGATGTAGCTATATAAAATTACATGCGATGTTCCCCACCTCATTACAATTATAACACCATGGTGGATGATGGTTCACATCATTCTTCAATGTTTGATTATCCAAACTCTATTTAATATTCATATTCTTATTCTGGCCCCACTTTCCACCTCCCTCTGAGTCAACCATGAACATATTCTTTTCAAATCTATTAGTGATCTCATATAGTGTGTGGCAATCCTATGTATGGTAAGTGTTTACCTTGCAAAAATTGCAATGTACTATTGTTACAACACTACTATACTTTTTCAACAATAGGCAACGATGCAGGTCGTGCCCTAGATTTCTACATATCTCACAAGTTCATACATCTACTTTACTCAACATACTTCCTTGAATAGGTTAGCCATTACCTCAGTGTATCTATGAGTCACGGGTAATCATTTTATAGGTGGCATTTAGTCTTGCACAATGTGCACCATACAACATCTTTTCCACCCAACATGGCTTTTTATAGCTCATGAATATGCTC
>JASDQU010502825.1:26109-39526 GCA_032191745.1 Picea mariana | reverse complement strand
TTACTTCCTCAGACCTATGATTTCTTAGATTTGTCAATGTATACCTACAAATAACCTTTCACAAAATATATATTCAATAATGTTCAATTGGTAGGTAGGTGCTAATAGGAGTCCCTTTCTCTCTTATTTATACTTTTCCAAGTGCCTTCCTCTAGAAGTTTTCTTGTAACTATTTTACCCCCTTTTCCACCTTTTAGGGCTAACCACTTTTTTGTTGCAACTAACAATTCCTTAATTAGTCAAATCATAACTTCTTTACCCTTAGCTAATTTCTTGTTGCAACCACTTTGACCACTTTATTATTTAAATAATTTCTCTTTTCAACCACTATCTTGTTGCAACTAACAATTCCTTAATTAGTCAAATCATAACTTATTTTCCCTTAACTAACTTCTTGTTGCAATCAATTTATTATTTAATTTATTTCTTGCACAACCACTTTGACTAGGGAATCTTCTTTATGACTTGCTAGAAGCTTTGACTTCTTGTTGACCTTCTAGGGGCTTCTAGATTACTCTAAGGGGTTCTCCAACTTCTCAAGGCCATATCTCCCTAATTGTGAGGAACTATGTGACGTACCCCATATCAATAGAGACATCATGACGTGTACTATCCATCCATGATAGTATTACTTGCATATTCACCGATCTTCATGCCTTTATACCTCAAACAAACTCAAGTCCCTTACCCATACCTTCGTGCTACCGAAATTCGCTACTGGACTTCTCCAAAGGTTGACATCAATCTCTAAGGGTTGAAATAAATATCCAACATCATTGTCCAAAGGTTGAAATCAATGAAAACCAACTGTCCAACACGAGTAACATCTCTACACCTATGGTCGGAGTGTCTGTGTGTCCTACACCATCATGTAGTTGCCACCTCATTTCTTTCAAAGTTATTTCCTCTATGAACTCTTGTTCTTTTCTCAACAACACACTTTCTTGATCTTTACATTTGGGGGTTGACCAAAGTTCCTTCAATTTCTCCTCTCATCCTCTACACCATCTCACACTCCAGATGCAATTCAAAACCATCACCTTTCATCAACAACTCTTTCCCAGTGAAGATATTTTTCCATTTCTTGTTGCCACCAATATTTTGTAATCTCTACGCACCTTTGTTTTCCCTTCTATCATTCTCTTTTATATTCCAATGCCTTTATCATCACCATCCCTATGATAAGCTTATGACACTAAATATACCTTCAAGTCCTCCTACAATTCCACCCCCCAATGAAGGGATCATGCTTCCATCTTCTTAGGGATAAGAAACAGACACTATTCCACCATCAACATCTTTATCCACACTTGTATTTCTTTTATCAATATTCTATGTGGTCGTTTCTTAAATAATTCAAGTGCCTTGGTGAAACATTGTTGACATTATACTTCAAATCTACAACATAAATTTCTACTACACCTCCATACCAGAAATCAATTTCTTTAGTAAACTTGTGGTCGTACCATTGGATCTTTACTAAATTTTTGGTAGTTCACTCAACTTTGAATAGTGAATGCCAATTCCATTATTTATTTGCAAGCATTTCTAACCGTTCATTAAAATTCATTGGAAAATCTTCCCAAAATATTTCATGCAAGCACTCAAATAGGTATTTCTCTTTAAATCTTGCTACATCCTCACCCATGTACAAACTTTCCTAGCAGGAAAATTCATGTATCTTCCTTTTGAGCCAATATTGAATTTCAGCCTTCTTTGGCCTCCCTCACATCTCTATTACTCCACATAATTTAATGTCCCAACAAAGGAATCATGTTGCTGACTCTCTGCCAGACCCGAGGTCCATGAAAAATGTGTCCAACAATGGTCCAATATAGTCTAGTGCATTGACATATTCAACCTTCCAAGAGGAAGGAGGTTTGAATTGAGGAATGCATTATAGTTTCCATTAAGTAATTCTCATAATGTTAAATATTTAGTGGGGGTTGCACTCATTAGGTATTCATTTGGATTCATTCCAGGAATTAGAACTAACAACATCTAGTTAAATGACAAACACATAGATTGCATCTACATACAAGACCAATACCAACACATAAGTAGAAAAATTATCCATTGTATTAATATCATGCATGAAATTATATCACTTGCACGCAAAGTGATACTTGAGACTTCATAACAAGAAAAACAACCTCTTGAATCTCTCAAACCTCTCTAAGTATACTATAGGCCTCATATATATATGCAACTAGAGTGATTATATAAGATTGTATAATATACAATGGAGTCTGCTAGTTGTAACCTACTCATACAGATACATTATAAAAGATTCCGTGTCTTTAGAGACAAGCATAGAGTGTTTAGAAAATTAGGCATGAAGGATATATGAGATGAATCCTTAGCTCTAATAATTAGGCTTCTATGTCACCACATACTCAAAATTTTGTGGTTTCATCTTTTTTGACCTTTGCTCTATACCAACTCTTAGTAAAAAATGAGCCACAACAACTAGGGTAAAATAATCTCAAGTCAATCCCTACCTAATAAAATGATTTAGTGGGAAACCAATCACATGTGAAGAAACAAAAGGAAGAGAAGACCAAAAGGAGAGGACGAGGCTAAAATAGGGAGAGATAAAAGGGAAAAGCAAGGGAGGGGACTTCCTCAAGCAAATTAGAGGGGAAAAGAACATGAAAGAGATAAGGAAAAGTGAAAGAAAAAAATGAGTGTTTCCAAGGCAGGAGATGGTTAATACCAATGCCATAAGGCCCAAGATAGCCCCTAAAAGGTCCCAGTTCGGGTTGAGAATTCATTCATCTTGGTGAATCCATATTAGAATATGGAAACCTTATGAAGCTATTATAGATATCTCAAGATTCCAATGAAAATATAAGGACGTAGTCCAGATCTACCCTAAGCATTATAAGGACAAGATTAAGGAAAGGAGGAAATGAGGCCATGAGAGACTAGGATATAAAATAGGATATATTTTCTCAAGCCAATCAAGGTAGGTGAAAGGATGATAAATCTCTCCTCATTCAAAGAAAGTGAGATCAAAATGAAGGGATAAACTCCATAAGGATGTGAAAATAATCAAAATACTCCATGAATACATGAAGCTTGCCAAGAGTAGGATGGATATATATCATATAATCAATAGGGGATTTAGAACTAAAATCAATATAAGGAATATTGGAATTACAATCATAGAAAATATTTTCAAAAAATAGATCAAGGGGTGAGGTGAAGGATGGGAAAAATGAGGAGAAGAAAGCTTGGCCCCAAAATGAGGAGCCTTTGCCAAAAAAGGGTATGTATAGGAATACAAAGATGAGACTAAGGGTTATTCATGTAAGGTAAAATTATGCACCAAGGAGAATAATGCCGAGACACACTTGAACACAAGGGCCTTCCATTCATGAAGAGGCAATAATCCCCTAAAAAAGGTGCATAGTATCACCATCATAGGATGGAGAACTAATTTGAGATAGACTTAGAGTTATGGTTTGTTATGAGGTGTACTACCCCAATGAATTTAGTCTCAAACTTGTTGAGTCTAGTATAGGTCTAATTGGTCTCATGAAACTTGGTAAGTCTCAGGGCATGGTCAAGGAGAGTGGCTATCAAGTTAATGAAATATATGGGATCCACAACCACTTATTTGATGGAAGTTTTTTCATAATGGATGTTGTCATTGTAATTTGTCACTATGAAACATGTAAACATGACACTTTCCAATTTGAGCGAATATCCATCTAGGACAAGGATTTCATTCAACAAAATATATCAAATATTGAAGTTGCAATGTCTGAAGTAAAAAGGAAGTGGGAGACTTTTTTTTAAACATGCTGATAATATTGCAAATGATAGTGTTGCACTTTCAACAACAATACAATGTCACGTGGAATTGCTAATTTGGTAATGATAGAGTAACATGGACCTTGTGCAAAGTCTAATATAGATAGTTTCTAGTAAGTTTCTTTACATCATTCATTAATTTCTAACAAATATAATTTTTTACCCTTAGTTTCAATAGTGACAATAAATGCTTCTTAGCATTGGAAGAAAACAAAGAATTGTGTCGAAGATGGTGTAAGAAAATATGTAACAATAGTGGAGTCACTAATCTGGTGGATTTTGTCTCCATAACAAGGATGTTTTTTTCATTAATTTAGGAAATTTATACTTAAACCTAGAATTATGAAGGCATAATACATTTGTGATATTGTCTTGTAAACTTGTTGTTGCATGCAATGACGGCATTGAAGCAAATGATAAGCATGATGTTGAAGTTGAACATTCAAGGGTTTTGAATGAAGCAAACACATGGAAGAATAATGAGGGCATTCTCATTCATGTTGATAGTAAGGTTACCTTCTCCTATGTCCACTTCGCTATCCTTGAATTATCAGTAGGGTTTTCAATGTTTTCTTATTGGTTTAGTATGTTTTCTTGAATGTTGGTGAGGTTTATTGGAACACGAGCATAAGGTTTCATTTGAAATATTTTCTTTATATAAGATCTCACACACACTTAAAATATTCAAAATTACCCTTATTAATAAAGTGACACATATCTAATACCAAGTAGAGTGCTACTTTTTGATCAATATATGGTTAGTGATAACTCACAATTGGTTTTCTTTCCTCTATTTTATTTGTGAATTTTCTTTTACTGATTGAAAAATCTAACTCTAATCACTTGTTTTTGTCCTCTTTTTGAGGATTTTTATCAAAAAAGAGAATTATGTCTCAAGATATCAACCTATATCAATAACTCCATCTAAAAAGAACGTTGAAATTCCAAGCAAGGATTTGATAGAAAGCATGCATGCACTACCCTTTGAAGCTCTTGATGAAGAGTTAAGAGAAAACAATCCATATGATGTCAAAGATGTTCCATGAGAAGTGGATAGGGAAGGAGCCAAATCCTTCATGAAAATTGGATATTCAAAATTACCCTTATTAATAAAGTCACACATATCTAATACCAAGTAGAGTGCTACTTTTTGATCAATATATGGTTAGTGACAACTCACAATTGGTTTTCTTTCCTCTATTTTATTTGTGAATTTATTTTTACTGATTGAAAAATCTAACTCTAATCACTTGTTTTCATCCTCTTTTTGAGGATTTTTCTCAAAAAAGAGAATTATGTCTCAAGAGATCAACCTATATCAATGACTCCATCTAAAAAGAACGTTGAAATTCCAAGCAAGGATTTGATAGAAAGCATGCGTGCACTACCCTTTGAAGCTCTTGTTGAAGAGTTAAGAGAAACAGTCCATATGATGTCAAAGATGTTCCATGAGAATTGGATAGGGAAGGAGCCAAATCCTTATGGAAGGAGTCCAATCCTCATCAATAATCTCTATATTCATAGATTCATGCTCACCATTGACACACATTTATTAAAATTACATTATTTCTTTTTCATCTATTCTTACAAATCTTGCAAGTTGTCAATTTTCCTATCATGTAATGTATTACAAAATTGTTACTAAGGATGGATTGGGTTTTAAATACTTGCTCAGTCTTTCTTCTATATGGGAGCATGCAATTGATAATATTTGGATTGTTATGATGGTGGTCACAATATGCATATGTTGACACCACATGCATATTATTTATCACTCTATCTCAATATGGATTAATTTTCATATTTTTTTTGTATTAATTTGTATATATTTTTAAGTAATATAAATTCTAGTATTAATATGGGCATTTTTCTCCATCTTAGTGTGCATTCATTCTAAATATGCAGATTTTCCTAATGATATGGTGCATTCTATATATTCTACATTGAAATTAAGATATTGAGCCATTATGTTCATAAGGTTTGTTATTTGGACATGATCCTTTGGTTCAACAAATTCTTTCCAAAATCATGAATAATTTTTAAAGGGAGATGACATAATCAATGCCAATATTTTCTTAGTTGTATGTTTAATGACATTTATTTAAATTTTGAAATAATTTTATAAATAATTAATAACAAATATATAAGTAATAATATATATATTATATAATGAGGATATAAGCAACCAATCCTTCCAACCACCTGAGCTAGACCCAATTGACTAATATACAATTTAGAATGATTATTCATATATCAATTATTTATTAATTGCCTCAACCTATTTATTCGTAAATTTTGCCTTCACAACTAATAATGACAATCAACTATTATTAATAGTTTTTCTAAAAATAATAATCTATATCTAAGTTTAACATTTTTTTTTAAATATATATATATTTTTAAATAATTATATTGAATATCATGTTATCATCCTCGTTTTACAATCTAGTATTAATAACTCTTTTTTCAAAAAGCATTTACAAGAGATTAACGTAACCTTAATAGATATTTATCTATGGACCACCCAAACATAAAAGTGTCTTCCACATCCTTCCTAACATAAAAGTGTCATCCACATCCTTCCTAGCACTACTCAATCCACTATCAAAATATTACTCAAAATAAAATGAAAGAGTCAGACTTATAAAGATACTTCAAATCTATCACAAAATCATCATATTACAACAAAATATTAACTAAAACATAAAAAGCAATGTTTTATTCCATCAATTAACTTTTCATCAACAAAAATGAGGTATAACAAGATATGTCTTGTTATTTTACATACTAACTCATTTAAAAAGATACATTGTTATTTTACATACTAACTCATTTAAGGAACTTTATTCATACTTCATTTGCTATACTTGTATTATTTAGCTAATTAAAAAGAATAAAGAAACTAATTAAAAAGAATAAAGAAAAGACAACTCTCTAAAGTCTATCCCCTACTATTATTACTACCACTGTAGTACTATTATTACTACTACTTTAAGAACATAATGAAGTTGTTAAATCAATAGCTCATGAAAATCATAGTTTATTCCATGAATTTTGATATAGTGAATTTATGTTTTCAATTAATATTCATATCTTAAGAAACTTGGTAAAAACTTTCTTATATATTTAATATTTATCTAGTAATTATTAGTATTTACAATACCAACAAAATAATATACTAAGAAAAATAAATTGGAAAAACTATTTAATAATAATAAAAAAAAACTACTTTAAAAAATATATGAATAATTATCTCAATCACAATCTAAGTATTACAATCATCTAATGCTATTGTTAATCATTTAAGCATACTTTATTTAACCATATCTCTTTTATTTATAGATAAAGTTCACTTTACCCAGTCAACTAGATGGCATAAGAAAACACCCATAATTTCTTATTTTAATAAAAACAAATAATAATAAATCATAAATTATAAATATGATTAGAAAAATCATAAACATGTGTATACATCATAAATATTTTTACAAATTTTTGTGATTATAAAAATCATAAATATATTTGCAAATTGAAGAAATTTTTTTATGATTCAATCAAATTTTTTAATTATTTAATTATTAATAATTAAATTATTTAATTATTTAATTATTAATTATTTAATTATTAATAATTAAATTGATAAACATTTTTTACAATTGATTTCAAAAATATATAAATCAAATATTTTTAATTATTAATAATTAAATTATTTAATTATTTAATTATTAATAATTAAATTGATAAACATTTTTTACAATTGATTTCAAAAATATATAAATCAAATATAAACTTTTTATTGAAGAAATTTTTATATGATTAAATCAAAGACTTTAATCATTTCATTATTGATAAGCATTTTTTGAAAATTGATTTCAAAAATATGTAAATCGAGAAATAAAAAGATTAAGCATTGATTTTAATCTTGTATGTGGATGTTTTTCAATTACATGCAATGATAATATGATAAAAGCTATGAAAACAGGTTTGAAAAAAATATTCGATGTGTCTAATTTGATCTATTTCATTATTTTCATGGAATGAAAATGCAATTTCGCATTTTTCTATAGCAATCAAAATATAATTTATTTGAGAAAATAAATAAGTTAGAAACGATTTTTTCTTAAAAGAAAGTTGATCTTGATCCTATTTTATATATTAAACAACTTGTTGGAATTTTATTTTATTTGACTCATTCTAGACTAAATATATGGTTGAAGGTTGGCTGGTTGGTAGATATATGCAAAATCTAAAGGAAGTCCACTGAAAAGAAATAGGGATAAATTTGAGATATAATAAAGGTGTGGGTAGTTACAAGATTCATTATTTATATATATATATATATATATATATATATATATATATATATATATTTGTGACCTTAATGATATAAAGTTTATATCACTTTATATGTTTCATCTCCTAACAATCTAGTGACTTGGTCAAGTAAGATGTTGAATGCTACATCATTGTATTATTGACATTAAACATGGAGAAACAAAGCAAATAGGGAAGGACATAGTATGGATAAGGAATGTCTTGTATGATATTAGGCTTGCTAAAAGGAAAGCTGAAATATCATATACAACAACTAAAGTGCAATTTAACTCACAAATAATTTAGTTTTTCGTGTAAACTAAGTATGTGGAGATAGATGTTCATTGCCTCAAAGATATTTTGCAAGATGACATTATTGAGTTAAAGTTTTATAGACGTAAATAATAAGTAACATAAATCTTCACAAAATGTTTTGGCAAAGATAAAATTTGTAAAGTTGAGATCTATTCTCATGATGATGGAATTTGATATTAAGGGGCGATGTGATGTAATTTCACCTTCATTGTCTTCTTCTTGATGTATTTTGTATTGTGTCCCTAGTCAATATTAATGGGGAGTGCTAACATGTGTAATATTGCCTAGCGACTACTTATGTGTTGTAGTTTTTGATGTAAGAATTAATGCAAGATTTAAGGAATTGTAATCATTATTGCCCCGTAATGGTCCTCTTATGTAGTCTCATGGAAGTATTTTAGGAACTTGATTACATCATCCCACGATATTTTATTATATTTTAGTGTATGCCTCTAGAAGGTTAGTTGTGTATAAATATAGCCTCCATTTCCTTGAATATGTTAGTGGACTAGGCATGGTTAGATATTTGATTGAGTTAATTATACTTTTGAAATTGTTGATTATGTTAGTGGACTAGGCGTAGTTAGAGAGATCCTTTATACATAATTTCTACAAGCTCAATGAACTTTTTTTTTTTGTGAGTGTGAAATCCTGTATTATTGAAAGAATTTATGATACAAAAAAGAAAAGGGGGATCCCTTGATCTGCCAAAAAGGAAACCAGATCAGGGATCCCAGAGTTGTGTTGTCTAAGATCGCAGGGGGAGGGCTGGGCTACCACCATGGGAAACCGACCCAGTCCCCCGGAAAGCAGTTTGAAAGACTAAACCATAACATATACAAAAAACATAACCATAAAACAGGGGTAGCTCCTACATTGAATACAACTTGACCAAGGGCTGAAACTGCGCTAGTCCAGGATGATGGGATGTCTCACGTCGTCATCCTTTCCTGCCTCGTTCTCCTTCCTCTGCTCCACCGTGCACGTCCTTCTGATACAAGATGGTGTTCCGCTCCAGTCTGCTGGAGTGATGTCCATGTGGTGGACATAGCGTAGGTAAAGGTGGAATTGGCCTGCCATTCGTTCCATTTTTTCCTTTTGGCTTCTCTGGTCCTCTGCTAGTCTGTTTGCACTGGCCTCCAGGTTGTTGAGGCGACTTCGAATTTATTTGAGCACCTTCTTGTGGTCCCTGATAGCCTCCCTGTTGGTCTCTCTCCGGTCGGTGTTCATCTTGCTTATCAACATTTTTGTTCGCTGGGCCTCCTCCACTGTTTTGTGGTAGAGGGTTGTTCTAGGCTATGTAGCCCCTAGGTCCCTTATCCCACCTGCTTCTTGAATTAGTTCTGCCCAAGATTTGCCCTTGCGTGTGGTGTTGATTTCTCTCTCCCACCTGTTGATGATCGCTTTTCCCTTTGGATCGACCTGCGTGAGAAAGGTACCCTTGGCTTCTCTAGCCACTTTCTCCATCCTTGTAATCCTCAGGGTGCTTGTCAGAGGTTCTTTCCCTTGGGGGCCTCTCTTACTATGGGTTTTCTTCATTCTTACCATCTCAGATTGTTTGCGGTGGTTTTTGTCTTGGGTTCTTCTACTGTTCCTCTTTGCCCCTTCCTGGTAAGTAAGATGGGCTCTGTAATTACTTCTCTCCAGTCTATGGCTATTCCTGGGGTTTCTTCTTTTATGGGATTTCCCCGGCTGCAGGCTCATCCTGGCAATCATGGTCCACTCATAAAGGTGTACCTTCTGGTCCTTTTCCACTGTTTTGGAGTGTGTGCTCTTGGGAGCCCTGCCGTCAATCCTTTTCCCTGCACGTTGTACGACAATTATTACCACTCCCCGTATCTGTACTTGGGTGAGGTGTACCCATACTCGACCATGGAAAACCCTTTTGTCCTTCGTCCTTTTCCACCTGCTGATTATATTTACTGCTTTCCCACGGACAACCCCTATACTTCTTCCTATTGACAGGACTGTGGTGTCGTACCTCCTCTTGCTGTGTGACCTGGATCTACATTGTAACTCGTGTTTGAGAGGTGGGTTATCAGATTCTTCCTAGATCCTACGTGGCCTTCAGTTATTTCTATGCCTCCATCCTCGATGTGGTCATCCATACTTTGGCTGTCGTCATAATCTTTTGCCACTCTTTGGGTGCAGTCTATTCGGAACTGACCATTCGGGATGTTACTCCAGATAGTGTCCAGTTCTGGTCCTTCCTTATCGACCCCCTCATTAGAGATTCTGTCCACCAGTCCATTTGCTGACCTCCGTACCCAACACAACTCCACTGTGATCCTCGTTTGCAAGTGCTCCAAAAAATTTTGCATGGATTGTGCCAAGCGCCAGTGCCTCTGAATTTTTTCCACTCTGGTACCGTTTTGGAGTCTCCTTACTGTTTTGATAACCAGTGTGGAATCTCCTTCCACTATGGCGTTTGTCATCCCTTCCCGGCTTAGAATCTTGAGGCCGGTCTCCAGGGATCCGAATTCCGTAGCATTGTTGGTTGAGTTTCCCAGACTCCCAGCATACAACCAGATGATATTTCCTTTGTTGTCCCTGATTACTCCTCCCATTCCTATCCGTCCTGGGTTACCTTTCGACGCCCCGTCGAAATTCAGCTTGAGGGAGCCTGCTGTGGTGGTTTCCAGTTGCGCTCACCTACTTGGAGTTGCGGTGGCCGTCTTTCAGGTGGAAGGCTTCTAGGATTCGGGTGTCCTGCTCTGTGAGTTGCGCTCTTCTTGTTTGGTAGTTGCGGCTCTGTAGCATTTATGTTGTCATGGATATTATTGTTTCCTTGATCTTCCCTTCCGACCAGCTTTGGTTCTTGAAGATGTGCCAGTTACTTTCCTTCCATATTGCCCATATGATCATTCCCGGGATGAGGGTCCAACAAAGATTCACCTCTTCATTTTCACTGTAGTTCTCTTTCCACATATTGATGGTTGTAGAGATGTTACCTCAGATCCGATTTGACTGTCGGAAGATACCTGCTGCCCAGTCCCAGATTTTTGTTGTGTAGGTGTATTTGTCAAGGAGATGATTCGTTATTTCTTCCTTGGCTTGACAGAGTTGACATCTGGAAGGACCTATGAAACCTCTTTTCCTTAGGTTTTCCCAAGTTAGAATTCGGTTGTGGAGTATTAACCATTGGAAAATTTTTATTTTTGACCAATGGGAGTTGTTCCAAAGCTTGTCCCATTGTTGCGTCAGGTCCTCTTGGTCCTGGTCCGCGATATAGTGTCAGACTTCTTTTAGATTGAATTCCCCACCATCTTTTTGTCACCATCTCAGCTGGTCATTTCCTTCCGTGACTACAATTTTTCGTCTCCCCAATTCCTACTCCACCTCTTTTACTATTGTTGCGGTTTGGGCTCTATTTTGTGGGATGAGCGTGTTCCAGATTCTCCATTTGTTGCTATCTATTTTCTGTTGTTAGTAATGGTAGACTATGATTTTACCTTGTGCGATCAACTCCTGTTGGAGTTCCTCCCTGTCTGGTTTCTACATTCTAGGTTCCTGTTGCCAGGTGTCCTCCCAGAATTTGGTTGTTCTACCATTTCTCACTTCCCAAAAGTTGTGTGTCTGAATCCAGGCTTTGTTGCGCCAGGCTAGGTTCCAGATGGTTGAACCTTCCCTGGTGCCTCTAAAGTGGATTTTGTTCTGGTTGCTTATGTCCAGGGCATAATTTTCCTTCCACAAGTTCCCATGGTGTAGTATTTTTTTTGACCCAGTGCCACCAGAGCTTCGCCCCGTAGGCGTCATTTGCCACTTGCGGGTCTTATAGCCCCATACCTCCTTTTCTTTTTGGTTTACATACCTTTTCCCAAGCCACCAGAGCCCATGTTTTTCTTATATCCTCTCCTCGCCACAAGAAGTCCCTCTGGATGGTTCTTATTTTTTGTAGTATCCCCTTGGGGGTTGGGAAAACGGACATCATAAAGGTTGGAATTGATTGCAAAACAGACTTGGCCAGAGTCAGTCTTCTGGCTAGTTTGAGGGATCCGTACGTCCAGTTTCTCACCCGCTCCTACAATTTGTTGATTATTCCTCCCCAGGTTGACATTTTGTAGGCTTTGTCTATCGGGGGAATGCCCAAGTACTTAGTTGGGAGTGCTTTGCGCTTAAAGCCCAAAATGTTGGAAAAATTCCTTTGGATTGCGGGGTTGGTATTGAAGAAGAAGATCATTGATTTGGAATGGTTGATCTCTGCACCGAAGGCTTCCCCAAAATCTTCTAGGATTCGTTTGTAGGCTTTTGCTTCCTTAACCGTGGGTATGCCATGAAGTAAGGTTTCATCCATGAATTGTTGGTGTGTGGAAGTAGGGAAATTATCGAAAGGATTGATACCTGTTATTTCACCTGTTGCAGTTGCGCTTTTTATGCTTCGACTGAGACCATCCATCATTAGAATGAAAAGGATGGGGGACAACGGGTCTTCTTGTCTGATGCCTCTCATGGGCCATAATGGTTTGGCAGGGGCTCCATTTATTAGTAGTGAGTATCTTGTTGTGGATACTAGGTTGACTATCCAGCTGATTCAGTGTTGGGTGAAACCGAAGGCTTCCAAAGTCTTGACCATATAGTGCCAGCTAATTTTGTCATAGGCTTTTGCTAGGTCCAGTTATATTATCATTCCCCTCTCTTCTGAAGTTTCAGGGTGTGGATAAGTTCATGGGCATGGATGATATTGTCCATTATTTGTCTTCCTTCCACGAAACCCACCTGTTCTTGTGAGACTAATGTGGGTAGGAGGGGTTTCAATCTATTTGCTATAACTATGGAGATTATCTTATAAACCATATTGCACAACGCTATAGGTTTGTAACGATCAAGGGTTTTGGCTTCATTTTCTTTGGGGATTAGTGTAATCATTGTAGCATTTAGCACTTTTAGAATGGAGGCTGACCTTCTAGAGTCTTCCACTACCCTCTAAACATCACGTTTGACAATTTCCTAGCAGGCTTTGAAAAAATCC
>JASDQU010502824.1:7161-23655 GCA_032191745.1 Picea mariana | reverse complement strand
TAAGAGGTCGTACCCAAGACAAGAATCCTGGTAAGTCTTCGGGGGGGGGGAGATCTAAATCTATAGGTAGATCTAAGTCTCCAGGAAAATCTTTGAGGAAATGTTGGAAGTGTGGTAAAATAGGGCATTATCATAAATATTGAAAGTCTAAGAAGGTTGATAAACCAAAGGGCTCTGATAGTACCTCTTCCACAGAGGCGAAAACCTCCACTGAAGAAGGAGGTGATATTTACCTGGCATCTACAGGTACACATGCAGACCGTGATGTATGGTTGATTGACTCAAGTGCGTCATACCATATGGCTCCTCACAGGGAGTGGTTCTGTGAATATGAAAAATACGATGGTGGTGATGTATTCCTAGGAGATGACTCGACAACCAAAATCATGGGATGTGGAAGGGTTAATTTTATGCTAAAAGATGGAATGATTAGAACTCTTCCTGGGGTTATGCACATTCCCAAACTAGCTAGGAGCCTAATATCTATAAGCAAGTTGGATGATGCAGGAGTGGATACTGTATTGGGAAAGGGCACTTGAAAGATGGTACAAGGAGAAATGGTGTTGATGAGGGGATTTCGGTGTGGAACTTTGTACAAGTTGTTGGGAAACACTTGTACTAATGCGTGTAACAATTATGTTGTCCATGAGAAGAGAAATAGAGAAGAGAAGACCAATATTGTATCTGGAAAGAAGACCATGTTGTGGCATCAAAGATTGGGACATATTGGAGAAAAGGGCCTTCAAACACTACACGGTAAAGGTATGGTTGAAGGTATGTCTATTTGCACTCTGGATTTTGATTTCTATGAACATTGCATATATGGTAAACAAAATTGAGTAAGATTCCCATTTGGTGCTACAAGATCAAAGGGGATCTTAGAGTTGATACACAGTGATGTGTTTGGACCTGTGCCTGTTCCATCACTGGGTAAATCTGTGTATTATGTTTCATTCATAGATGATTTCTCAAGGAACACATGGATTTATTTTCTTAGAAAGAAATCTGAGGTATTTGATAAATTTAAAGAGTTTAAGGCTCTGGTAGAAAATCATACAGAGAATAAAATAAAGGTATTGAGAATAGATAATGGTGGAGAGTTCTGTAAGAAGTGTGGTATAGAAAGGCAGAATAATACTCCATACACACCTCAACAGAATGGAGTTGTAGAAAGAAAGAACATGACACTGATGGAAAAATCAAGGAGAATTCTTAGTGGTGCCGAGTTAGGACAAGAATTATGGGTAGAGGCAGTGGGTACAACATGTTACCTAGTCAATCGATCACCCTCATCAGTGTTGGATGATAAAAATCTACACGAGGTATGGACTGGTAAGACACCTTCTCTTGAACATATCAGAGTGTTTGGTTGTGATGCTTATGTACATGTTCCAGAGGAAAATAGGAGTAAGCTGGATAATAAAGTTGAAAAGTGTATCTTTATGGGTTATAAAGATGGTGTGAAAGGTTATAAGATTTGGAACCCATAAACTAAGAAGATTGTTTACAGTTGGGATGTTGTTTTTAGAGAGGTAAAAGATGTGTCCAAATAGGAATTCCTACCAATGCAAGACGGACCTGAGAAAATAGAGCTTGAGTTGGATGATGAAAAATTTGAATCATCTGAAGAAGATGAAGCAAAAGAAGAAGAACGTCATACCCCAATATTGAGGATATCGGTGAGGGAAAGAAGGCAACCAGAAAGGTATAGTCCACCTGATTTTTGTTCTAATTTTGCTTTATCTATTACTAATGATGATCCCATAACTGTCAAGGAAGCAGTGAATTCAAAGGATATTAAACTATGGAAGAAGGCCATGGTTGAAGAAATGGATGCCTTGGATAAGAATGAGGCATGGGATATAGTTGAGTTTCCAGCTCGAAGAAAATATGTTGGTAGAAAATGGTTTTTTAAGAAGAAGGTTAATGCAGAAGGAAAGATGGAGAAATACAAAGCTCGGTTAGTAGAAAAAGGTTATTTCCAGGTGGAGGGAATTGACTTTGGTGAGATTTTTTCTCATGTTTCCAAGTTAATGTCTATTAGATTTCTTTTATCTATTGTTGCTACTTTTGATCTTGAAGTGGAATAGATGGATGTCAAGACAACATTCCTACATGGGGATCTGGAAGAAGAAATCTACATGAAGCAACCATAAGGCTTTGTAGTGAAGGGAAAGAAAGAGATGGCCTATAAGCTAAAGAAGTCACTATATGGTCTGAAGCAATCACCTAGGATGTGGTACCAAAATTTTGACACATACATCCTTGGATTGGGATTTGTGAGAAGCAGGGCTGATCACTTTGTATATTCAAAGCAGGTTGGTAATCACTTCATTTATGTAGTGTTGTATGTTGATGACATGTTGCTGGTAGGAAATAACATGGATGTTATCAAGGAGGTGAAATCGCAGCTATCCTCCAAATTTGACATGAAGGATCTCGGTGCTACTAACTTCATTCTAGAAATNTTCTTGTGACACTGATCCGCAGATAACTTTACACCTATAGGAATAGGAACCAGTCAAGGTTCCTATTCCTATAGGTGTAAAGTTATCTGCGGATCAGTGTCACAAGACACAGGAAGAAGAAGAGGACATGTACCATGTTCCGTATGCTAGTGCAATTGGCAGTTTGATGTATGCAATGATATGTACTATACCAAACCATTCACATGCAGTGGGATTTTTGAGAAAGTATATGTGAAAACTAGGGAAGGAGCATTGGACAACAGTAAAGAGGGTCTTCAGGTATTTGCGTAGCAGTACCAATTATGGATTGTGCTACCAAGGAAGACCAGGATTGGACAGAGTGGTGGAAATACATGGCTTTATTAATGCAGACTGGGCTGGAGATCTGGATCGCAAAATATATACAAGTGGGTATATGTTTAACCTATTCATGTGATATCTCTATCGAGGCATCACTATTATACTACAACAAAAATATGCATGATTGCAAAAAATTCATAAAGGAAGGAAAGATAGCTCAGTAATCCCTATCATTTTGAATAGTCAACATTTTAGATCTCCAATCATATCCATCGATGGTTTTTGTCCCGACGATGGATTTGATTGGAGATCCGAAACATTGACTATTCAGAATGACCACTGTGGATTTTTTGAGCAATATTAATAACTATTCCCACCACATAAATATTAAAACCCTAAGCCCTATCATATTAAGGAAGGAAGGCTTGCTCACCTACCCTTAATGTAGTAGGTATCTCAACTATGCCTTAGCTACATACTCCCTTTGCTAACACCACTGAGGAGTGCATTAGGTATTAAACAACTTTATGATGCCCAATCAAATACTTTAACATGTTATTTGGCCTCTTCTTTAGGTGACATAAATGTCAAATTACATTTTTGGTGAAATCTTATCTTTCGAGTTAAGGATTGAAAATTTCATTTGATGCTACAATTAAGATGCCAAGTAAAGGCACCATTTACTTTAACATTAACCTGAATAAGTTTGTAACAACTTATAGATTGCAATAACGAACAAACTTGGTGATAGCTCCACCACCTTAATTGACACATAATCACTCCACTACCTTAATTGACATATAATCAATGCACCACATTAATTGACATGTAATCACTGCACCACCTTAATTGATACATAATGATTGTGTCTGCTTTGCTTCATGCATCACATTTCATGTAGCTTTGGATCTAGGTCTGTACTCATTTTTTCCACTTTTTGGTGCATTCAATTTGTATTCATGCAATAAATTTCCATAGATTTGGATTAGAATACCTTAGGATCAGGGACTTTCCAATTGGCACAGAATTGATATCCCATTCCATTTGGAAAAACACCAAAGATTACAGACTAATACTTGGAGATAACCTAGAAAAACTATTTGTCTCAACACTTTTTCATGATAGACAAACAACATACTAAAATAATGGCATACACTTCCTATAAGGCCCATTGATCCTACCAATTAATTTGACACATAATCCATAGAACCGCCATCGTACCAATAATTAATTGTCGCACTAGGGTAGTAAGACAAGTGATAATGTTGTCAATTTGGTGTATTAAATTCTAGTCTTGTTGATTTGGAATACGATGACAAGTGTTGGTAATAACAAGGGTCGTCATCATGTTCCTACAAGTCATGGAGGAGGGAGAGTAATAATTACCCCATTTAAAACACACATTCCTTCCAACAACCCCACTCCTTTGTTGGCTTACTCATAGATGAGCTAGTTTTGTCATCACAATGTTGGTTGTGGAGCTTGATTATCTTCCAGATTCAAAGGTCTTTGTTTTCAGTTGTGTTTATACCCCATGAAGACTTTACACCCCGAAAGAATGTACACTCCTCCATGCGAGGGAGTGCAGAGGGGGTTACCCCTCTGTGGGGTTCAGGGGAAAGCGGGCCCCCGAAGGGAAAAAAATGCCTTGTAAATGTATATTGTAATTTCATAGTAAATCTGGACCGTTCATTATAAGGTCCTAGATCCGACGATAGAAGTTATGTTAGGGTTTTTTTCCATAGAAGGAAACCCTATTTTATGAGGGAAATGTATTGCGACTATGTATCATTGTGAATACTATATTCTAAGTGAGGAGACTGTGAGAGAAAGAAGAGGTAGTTACAATGGGTGTGTTGTAGGTTGTATCCCTTCATTTGATGGATAATAATAAAGGAAGGACCTAGAAATTTCTCTGGTGGACGTAGCCCACATTAGGTGAACCACATATATCCGTGTCTCTATTGTATTGTGTATCTTCTGTGTTTTATTTCCACATTTGTTTTATTTTATTGCTCTGCGATCCTATTTTTTCTAACAATTGGTATCAGAGCAAAATGTAACTCGTAGGAAAAGAGGGTTGCTGGTTTGAGTGGGAGAAATGGTGGAAGATGGAAATTTTAGGTTTGAGAAATTTAACAGCCAAAACTACCAGTTATGGAAGATGCAGATGGAAGATTATTTATATCAGAAGGATCTATTCCTACCATTGGGTGGAATAACAAAGAAGCTGGCGACCATGAAGGATGAATGATGGGAGGTTCTTGACAGAAAGGCACTAGGAATGATACGACTGAGCCTGGAATAATCAGTGGCTTTCAATATTTAGAAAGAAAATACATCAAAGGAGATTATGGATGCATTGGATAAACTGTATGAAAATCCCTCGACATCCAATAAGGTATTTCTAATGAATATATTATTTAATATGAAGATGTTAGAAGGTGGGTCTGTTGCAGGTCATTTAAATGAATTCAATACGATTACTAATCAGCTAAGTTCTATAAAAGTGGACTTTGATGATGAGGTCAAGGCTCTTCTAATCTTGTGCTCATTGCCAGAAAGATGGAATGGCTTGGTCATGGCTGTAAGTAACTCTGTCTCTGGTTCAGATACTTTAAAATTTGATGATGTTGTTGGTGTTATCCTTAGTGAGGAAATGCGACGGAAAAGAACAGGTGAGCCATCAGGTAATGCGTTAAATATGGAGAACAGAGGAAGACAAAAGGATAGAGGAAAGGGATCAGGGAACCGCATGAATTATGGGAAGGAAATATCCAAATCTAGACTGAGAAAGATAGAGTGCTGAAATTGTGGGAAGAAAGGACATCTAAAGAAAGAATGTAGATCTCCAAAGAAACAAAGAGATGGACAACAGGAGAAAAATCAAGAAGCAAATGTAACAAGTGATGTGTTACAAGATGCTTTGATTCTTTTTGTAGATAATATTTTTGATTCCTGGGTAGTAGATTTAGGGGCTTCATTTCATGCCACACCCCATAGGAAACATTTTCTATATTATATTCAAGGTGATTTTGCATAGGTTAATTTGGGTGATGATGCACCATGAAAAATTGTTGGAATGGGAAAGGTAAAAATAAAGAAAACGAATGGAAACCAATGGTTGTTTAAAGAGGCAAGACATGTTCCAGATCTAAGGAAAAATCTGATTTTAGCAAGGCAGTTGGAAAGTGAAGTTTGTATATGCATATTTACAGATAAGATGTGGAAGGTCACCAAAGGATCACTGGTGATAGCAAAAGGAGAGAAGGTAGCTATATTGTATTTATGTATCGGTAATACTAATTCTTCTATCTCTTTAGCTTCTACGGGAGTGGATACAACAATGTGGCATGATAGGATTGGACACATGAATGAGAAGAGGATGCAGATACTTCACAAAAGAAAATTGTTGCCAGATCTTAAACAAATTGATTTGGATTTCTATGAGCATTGTGTTTATGGAAAACAAAAGAGATTTAGATTTCTCAAAGTCAGAAATAAGAAGAAGAGTGAAAGGTTAGATATTGTGCATACAGATTTATGGGGACAAGCTTAGGTATCATCTCTTGGTGTCTCTCATTATTATGTTACTTTTATTGATGATGCAACTAGAAAAACTTAGGTTTATTGCATTCGACAAAAATATGATGTTTTTTATACTTTTAAGAAATGGAAAGCTTTGGTTGAGAATGAGACAAAAAAAATGTTGAAGTGTCTTAGATCATACAATGGAGGTGAATATTGCATTAAGGAGTTCGATGATTACTGTTCATACCATGGTATTCGTTGAAAGAAGATAGTTCCAGGAAAACCACAAGAAAATGGTGTGTCAGAAAGGATGAACAAGACAATCATGAAGCGTGCAAGGAGTATGAGATTGCATGTTGGTATGCCCTTACAGTTATGGGTAGATGTTGTAGATACTATTGTTTACTTAATAAATAGAGGACCTTCAAGCTCTTTGGATGGTGGAATTCCAGAGGACGAATGGACAGGTAAAAAGGTAAACTATTCTTTTTTGAAGACTTTCGGTTGTGAAGCATTTGTTCATATTGATAAAGAAAATAGAACAAAGATTGAGGCAAAATCCAAGAAGTGTACCTTTATTGGATACAGTGTTAATGATTTGGTTATCGCTTACGAGATTATGAAAATCACAAAATCATTAGGAGTAGAGATGTCATATTCAATGAGAAGGTCATGTACAAAGATCAGTTGCAGGGAAAGATACAAGAAAAATAAAAATAGAATATAGAGTGCTTGATGAGCTCACTGAAAGAGAAATTCCAAAGGAACCAGAAAATCAAAATGTACAACAATAGGAGCAACATGTACCTCAAACTCCTACAAGTGTTTCTAGAAGATCTACCAGGTTAAGTAGACCCCTTGAATGATACTCTCCTTCATTGTATTATTTATTGTTGAATGACTCTGGTGAACCAGAATGTTATGAAGAGGCAATGTAGATAGACACCAAAAAGAAGTGGGAGCAAGGAATGAAAGATAAAATGGATTCCTTGGTAAATAACCAGACTTGGGATTTGGTTCAGTTGCTTGTAGGAAAAATAGCATTACAGAATAAATGGGTTTACAAGTTGAAGGAAGAAGATGGAGGCAAAAAGCGGTACAAGGATAGACTTGTTGTAAAGGGGTTTGCACAAAAGAAAGGTATTGATTTTGATGAAATATTTTCTCCTGTTGTTAAAATGACATGAATTAGAATTATTTTAAGTCTTGTGGTAGTAGAAGATTTACATATTGAACAATTAGATGTAAAAACAACTTTTCTCCATGGGGATAATTTGAAGGAAGAGATTTATATGAAAAACCATAGGGGTATGAGGTCAAAGGGAAGGATAATTTGGTATGCAGGTTGAAGAGAGATTGTATGGCCTAAAGAAAGCTCCAAGGTAGTGGTATTTGAAGTTTGACAGGTTTATGATAGAACAAGGTTATAGTAGATGTCATTCTGACCACTATGTTTATTTTAAAAGGATAGAAAATGGAAGCTATATTATCTTGCTATTGTATGTAGATGACATGCTTGTTACAGGGTCTAATATGTAGGATATAAGTGTTCAAGAAGAAATTAGCTAATTCATTTGCGATGAAGGATTTGGGTGTTGCAAAGAAAATACTTGGTATGAGAATAACAAGAGACACAAAAAATCACAAATTGACATTGTCTCAGGGTGAGTACATAGAGAAGGTGTTGGAGAGGTTTAGAATGCAGAATGAAAAACCAGTTAGTACACCTTTGGCCAACCATTTCAAATTAACTAAGGAAATGTGCCCCAAGACACAAGAGGAGATAGAATACATGTCCAAGGTCCCTTATTCATCAACATTCGGCAGCTTGATAATTGCGATGGTTTGCACAAGACCAGATATTGCACATGCAGTGGGAGTTGTGAGCAGGTATATGAAAAATCTAGGTAAAGAACATTGGGAGGAAGTAAAGTGGATTCTCAGGTATTTGAGAGGTACTACTACTCATGCATTATGTTTTCAAGGTTCAGACACTTTTCTACAGGAATATGTTGATTCAGATATGGCAGGTGATAAAGATAGTAGGAGGAGCACCACAGGGTATCTTTTTACTGTAGGTGGAACAACAATAAGTTGGATTTAAAAACTGCAAAAGGTTGTTTCACTTTCAACAACAGAGGTAGAGTATGTTGCTGCTACAGAGGCTACTAAAGAGATGATTTGGTTATAGAGGTTTATGGAGGAATTGGGAAAGAAGCAAGATAATAAAAATTTCTACTTTGACAGTGAGAGTCCCATTCATATTGCAAATAAATTATCCTTCCATTTGAATACTAAGCATATATATCTCAGGTACCATTTCATACGATCCGTCTTGGAAGATGGACATTTGAAGTTGGAAACGATACACACTAGCCAAAATCCTGTAGACATGTTAACTAAGGGAGTAACCAGGGAGAAACTGGGTTCCTGCTCAGTTTCATTTGGTCTTCAAGCATGAAGATGAAGACGAGAAATTTTCCAAGTCCAAGAAGGATCATAGTCCAACAGATACAACAATGGTGGAGTTGTTGAGATTAGTCTCCAAGTGGGATATTGTTGGTTGTGGAGCCTGATTATCTTCATGATTCAATGATATTTGTTTTTAACCGTGTTTATACCCCATGAAGTCTTTACACCCCAGAAGAATGCACACTCCTCCACGCGGACGAGTGCAGGGGGGGGTTACCCCCCTGCGAGGTCCGGGGTTAAGCGGGCCCCTGAAGGAAAAATTTCCTTGTAAATTTATATTGTAATTGCATAGTAAATATGGACTGTCCATTATAAGGCCATAGATCTGATGGTATAAGTTATGTTAGGTTTTTTTTCCCTAGAAGGCAACCCTCTTTTATGAGGGAAATGTATTGCGACTATGTATCATTGCGAATATTGTATTCAGAGTGAGGAGATTGTGAGAGAAATAAGAGGTAGTTACAACAGGTGTGTTGTAGGTTGTATCCCTTCATTTGCTGTATAATAATAAAGGAAGGACCTAGCAATTTCTCTAGTGGATGTAGCCCACACTGGGTGAACCACACATATCTGTGTCTCTATTGTATTTTGTATCTTTTGTGTTTTATTTCCGCATTTGTTTTATTTTATTTCTCCATGATCCTGGAAGAACTCAATTTTCTCAAAATATCGAGCCACACGTTTCCTTCCCATTTGGCCATGTCCTAAATTTTATCCTTTGTATTTGAAAAATGATTTATGATGACCAATCAAATACTTTAACCTGCTATTTGGCCTCATTTCGAAGTGACTTAAATTTTGATTTACATTTTTTTGTGAAATATTAGCTTTCGATTTGAGGATCACAAATTTGAATTAATGCAACAATTTAGAGGCCAAGTAACGCTACTCTTTACTTTAACATTAATTCAAGCAAGATTGTAACATCAAGTATCTCTTATAACATTATACATGGTGATCGCTCCATAGCCATATAATCACTTCATCACCTTACTTGATATGTAATCACTACATTTCTTTTTCTTGTGCATCATATGCACATAGATATGGATCTGGTTTGTACTCCTTTGTTCCACAAATTGGTGCATTAAACTTGTATTCACACAATATATTGAGCACCCAACATATACATCTTTAGCAACAAATTTCAAAATGTTAAACATCATCTCAAATGGAAGCATTCATTTTTATTCAAGTAGTCATTTTTATTCATGCTACCTTATTATGAACTAGCAAATGCATGATGGAATTTTGAAGTGCAAGGAAATGAAGAAAATAAACAGTTGAAGTATTATAAATACTTACTATCTTTGAAAAATAGTGGGAGATATATGTGCAAATTTGATGGAAACGTGAGATATAATGGATTCCCAAATCTAGTGTGAGCACCAAACCCAACCATCATCATGTTGAAGCTTCAAATCTCATCAAAATTTTGCTTGTAAAGTTGTTGCTAGGTTTTCATGGTATTTAATGATGTAGTTATTTTCTGGGGGATGATACAATTGAAAGAGGTTCAAAATATAGTTGAGACAGATTGGATCGTTATATTATTTTTCATCTATCTCACTACTTTTTGGGTTGAAAAATTAGAGGAATCAACTTGCAGGGCCATTTCAACGGCTAGTCCAAATTTGGAAATTTGGGTCCAAAAAATGGTTAGAAATATTTCGGAGCCATTTTTAGGCATCAAATGACATTTTTTTCCAATCCTTACTATGGAGGTAGTTTCTAAATTCTACATGTCAATACCTTTCCAATGGCACAAACCATTCATAAATTGGAGTTCGTATGAGAAAGTTATGCCTCCCGCAAGTTGAACTACCATATTGATCACCATGATGTGAGTGGATGCCACGTTAGCCTCCATTACTTAAACATGTGGGGCTAGCTATGTAGTGTATTTTCTAATAACATTCTAGAAGTTCCAAGACCTTATCACAATTGAAGGTTGAGGAAATAAAAAACCTATCCCTAGATGGCTATCATGCTATGTTATATACCGGGCCACTAAGAGGATAAGGGTTCCATTCTTTTGCATTTTATCTTGTTCCATCATTGATAAAAACATCTGAGAGTGGTATTCTATGAGAATAACAGAGGAGGAGAGATTCTATAGCAGCCATACATGCCACATTTCAAAGCAAACTCCACAGAGAGTACCTCTTTCTTTGTACTTGCATCATTTCTATACCAGAGAAAAGAGAGTAGAGCAACCTCACCTTCTAGCTGGGTTTTATCCTATATTGGGTTTCCTAGGTCATATCTTGTGTTTATTTGTGGATGGTGTGAATGTGTTTTACTATTCTCTATTTTATGCATTTTATCTATTTTATCAATAACTAAATATTCTGGAGATGTAAAGGAAATTAACCTTCATAGTAAATATTTCAATATTTTATTAGATCTGTTGTGATGAATTGTTCCAGTGGAATATCCACGATAATTTATAGATCATATTGGTATTAGAGCATATTTTTATTTTGGGTATTTTGGGGAATTTGCAGGATCCAAGAATCGACTTAAGGAGAAGTCACAGAAACCCTATCCATGATATACGAGTATGTTCATAATAACCCTCGAGATCTAGAAAAGGAGAGATTTGAGTGGTTGGAAGCACAAGTTTCTGACATCAGTCACAATATAAACCTCCTCATGGAATCTATAGAAATAAATATATGACTATTCTAATATGAGGGAGGCTCTAACTTGGAGAACATAAAGGAGGGGAAATTGGAAGATCAAGAAGAAAAGGAATCGCAAAAAGAATCCAAAAAAGAGCAGTTGAGTTTGAGTGTCATGAACCCTTCACAACCCCTATTCAAGATGGAAGTGAAAGTGGACATAAAGCCATATCAAGGTGATATCAATTCATTAAAACTGAATCATTGGTTGCAACAAATATAATTTTATTTTAGCATTCACCATATAGATGAAGAGCAAAATATTTCATTTGCTAGATTGAAGTTAGAGGGGCATGCTTTAACTTGGTGGGAAATCCATACAAAAACACTTAGGTTGGAGGGTGATCTGCCAATAACTAGGTGGGAGTAATTTAAAACCCTCATTAACTCCCAGTTTTACCCTATCAGGTATATAGAGGACCAATGGATCTAGTGGCACTACTTCAGGAAGAGGTAGGGAAACATGTACAAGAGCACACCACTAAGTTCAAAAATATGGCCATCATGTTGGGTATCTCTCCCAAGAACCTAGATGTACTCCTCAAGTATCTAGGGGGGTTTACATAATCATCTATGAAAGTAGGTGATGCTCTTCAAGCCAAGGATAGTGGATGAGGCATGTGTACATGTGTACATGCACAGTACCTAGAAAACATAGGCCAAAAGAAGGGGCACTCAAGTGGTTTGAAGCAGAAAGAGAACCAGGAAGCTTCCAAGGAGGGGAAGAAGAAGTGGAAAGGGGGGAAATATAAGAAGACAACATTCATTACACAACATATTAAATATCCCAGCAACCATTGCAATCATTGCAACATTGATGGCCACACCAAGAAAAAATGTTGGAAACTACATCTAGAGATGAACCCAAAGAACCACAAGAAGGAAGGAAAGAAAAATAAACTTCTAATGAAAGATTCAAGCAATCGGGTTGAAAGTAGCTCATATGTGGATGAAAATATTTTATGCACATCTATGCAAAAGGAGGTGAATCTGAGTAGCCTTCATCACCATGAAGAGAAGGACATGACCAAACACTTCCACATCAAGATTCAGGTCAAGACGACCAAGATAGTTGTTATGTTCGACTCTAGTTCACATGTTAATATTATAGTAGTGGATTTGGTCAAAAATATTGTATTGGAGGTTCACAATTATCCTATCCCCTATCCATTGGGTTGGGTAAACAAGGATGCATAGATAAAGGTAACAAAATAATGTAAGATTATATTTTCTATAAGTGTTGATTTTATTGATGAAGTGGAATAGGATGTAGTACCCCTTGATCTATGTGGAGTAGTGTTTGGAAGCCATTACATGTATATGAGAGATGCAATATTCATGTGGAGAGACAAGAAATATTGAATGATCAAAGATGGGAAGTACTACATCATCAATTCACATAAACGAAAGTCAAATATCTCATTGGTAAGTGCCAATCAAGCCAAGAATTTGATTAGTTCTAGTAAGAAATATGTTTTATTTTTCTTAAGAGAAAATCAGTTTGATGATGAGTCAATGAGAGTGAAGGAATCCCTAGAGGGGTGTATTAAATAGTATAAATGCTAGTTGGAGGAGTTTCTATAGAAATACATAGGAGTGTCCTAGGATCCTAAAGGGCTACCGCCCAAGAGGTAAATGGAGCATGAAATACATTTGTTGCCACACTCCCCATTGCCAAATATTGGGATGTATAGATAGTCCTTTTTGGAAGCAAATGAAGTGAAAAAGAAATTGCATCAGTTGTTGGAGTAGGGTGTAATTTGACCAAGTACCTCACCATGTGGGTCACTCATTATAATTGTTCCCAAGAAGGATGTGACTTGGAGAATGTATATCGATTACAGGGCATTGAACAAGATTACATTGAACAATCGGTACCCCTTGCTAAGGATCGATGATCTATTGGACCAGATGCAACATGCCAAGTAATTCACTACTATGGATTTGAAATCAAGATATCACCAGATAAGAGTAAAAAAAGAAGGTACCTAGAAAACTTCCTTCAAGACAAGGAAAGGTTTGTATGAGTGGTTGGTTATGCCATTCGGTTTATGCGATGCACCATCTACATTTATGAGACTAACTAATGATGTTTTACACCCTTATCTAGATTAATTTATTATTGTCTATTTGGATGATATATTGGTTTATAGTGCTACCTGGGAGGAGCATATGTCACATCTTATGCAGGTGCTAGAGACTGTGGAAAAGAACTAGCTTTTGGAAAATCTCAAGAAATGCGAGTTCTCTCAGTAGTGTTTGGTGTATTTTGGGTATGTGATCGATGGAGGGGAGCTCAAGAGAGATCATGTAAATATGGATGACATCATGAAATAGCCAATTCCTACAAATTTCATTGAAGTTAGGAGTTTTTTTGGGGTAGCACAATAATTGTGAAAGTTCATAGCTTCATTTTCAGCGGTAGCTACACCACTCCACGCCATAAAAACTAGTGGTAAGAGTTTCCCATGGGGAAATAATCAATAGAAGGCCTTTGATGAGCTTAAAAGAAATATCATTCAAGCACCAGTGCTTTCACTACCAAATTTGCAGAATTATTTCGAAGTGGAGAAAGGTGGGAGAAAGATGCAAGTGGGTATGCCATGGAAGTAGTATTGATGTAGGGAGGAAGGTTGATCTGCTATCATTATGAAGTATTTCATGCGGTGGTTCTCAACTACCCTACCTATGGAAATGAGCTCTATGCCTTGGTACAAGATGTCAAAAATTGGAAGCACTATCTGATGGGAAAGGAGACCATCATTCATGCATATCACCAGCCACTACAGTATTTGCAGGTCCAGAGTAAGCTACAAAAAACTAGGCATTACAAGTGGATGGGGTTTTTATAGAAATTGCATTTGGTCATAAAGTATAAAAATGGTAGCACAAATAAGTTGGCAGAAATTATTTCATGACCACTCACATATAATATTACAGCTTTGGGAACTCTAATGCACATGGATCCTTTTACCCATGATGCATACAAAGAGGCATACATAGAAGATGAGGACTTCAAGGAGGTGTTTCAACAACTACAAGGCCAAATTAATATAGAATAAGGTGATGGAAAGGATGACTATCTTTTCCAAAATGGTTTAATCTACAAGCTTGACAATATTTGTGTTCCTAAAGGTGAACGATTGTATCTTATCAGAGAGGCTTACACCTCCAAGGTTGTAGGACATTTTGGTGTTGGGAAGACAATTTCCAACTTATAGAGATATGTGTATTGGCCCAAAATGAGAGAAGATGTAGCATGATATATTAGAGGATGTATACTTTGTTGCAACATCAATCCAAACAACAAGAAGCAAGGTCTATACCATCCCTTACATGTACCCACTTGACCTTAGGAAATAATTTCCATGGATTTTGTGGGGTGTTTACCAACAACTAGGAATGGACATGAATATATATTTTTGGTAGTTGACAGGTTCAACAAAATGTGCATTCTCATGCCTTTTAAAAATACCATCACTGGATAAGAAGTAACAAATAAGTTCTTTGAATAGGTCTGGGTGAACTTTGGGATACCAAGGAGCATCATCTCAGATAGGGATACTAGATTTCTCAGTGCATTTTGACTACATTGTGGGAGAACATGGACACTAAATTGAAGAGGTCTACAACATTCCATCCACAAACAAGTGGACATACATAAGTAGTCAACAAGAATTTGGTATAACTTTTGAGTGGTTACAATTAGAAGCATCCCAAGACCTGGGATGGAAATTTGATATATATACAACACTCTTATAACAAATAAGTCCACACTTCTACTGGTAAGTCCCCTTTTGAAACTTGATTTGGATAAATTCCACCTTCACCCTTAGATGTTGTTTATGGACAACAAGGAGGAGGGAGGGTGGACCTCACATGAGATGCACTAAAGGAATAGTAATTTGTTGAGAATATCAGGTAGATCCATTTTCAAGTACATGACACACTGAAGAAGTCATAGGAAAAGTACAAGGAAATACATGAACAACACATAATAGAGAAAACATTTAAAGTGGGAGATAGAGTATGGTTACAACTAAATAAGAAAATAATACATGGTCATGGTAAGAAGATAAAGGATTTGTATATATGCCACCTTCACCCTTAGATGTTGTTATGGACAACAAGGAGGAGGGAGGGAGGACTTCAAAAGAGATGCTCTAAAGGCAGAAAAATTTGTTGAGAAGATCAGGAAAATCCATTTGCAAGTACAAGAGACATTGAAGAAGTCATAGGAAAAGTACAAGGAAATACATGACCAACACAAAATAGAGAAAACATTTAAAGAAGGAGACAGAGTATGGTTACAATTGAATAAGGAAATACGATAGGGCCATGGTAAGAATATCAAGGCTCTGTGGTATGGTAATTTTGAGGTATTAGAAAAGGTGGGAGATAATTTCTAAAGACTCAGTCTAAACTTATACACGCACATTTACTCAGTAGTGAATGTGGAGAATCTCAAACTATATGAGGCCTCCATGTTGGATTAGGAGGAGGATCAGGTCCTACCTTCCATAGAGTATTTATCACCAGATGCTCATGCAGAGTATGTAGAAGACACCATTTTGTAGAAGTGGTCCAAAACTACAATACATGGGTAGCATAACCTTTGGCAGATTGGGTTGAAAGGACAATTTCCAGGAAAAACAAAATGGTACTCCAGGGAGAAGGTAGAGGAAAAAAATCCTTACCTCATCTAATAAATATTTTGGGGACCAGAAGCCTCCCTAAACGGGGAGGTATGATCCAGATTGGATCATTATATGTTAAGAACCAAATATCAATATAGCATAGAAAAACCTCAGAATAAGTACTCAACGTCTTGAAAAAGAGAGAATTTCAGATAATAAGCCTCTTCGAGGGGGCAAGCTCCTTTTACCCCACATAAATGTTCAAGTACAAGATGATTCCAAATGAAAATGTCTCCTTGGTATATATAGGAGACTAGGAGGTATAATTACAACTAATGGAATAAAGCCGACATAAATAAAATAACATTACTAATGTAATATGCCCCAATTAAGGGGTAATGA
>JASDQU010502823.1:12202-22693 GCA_032191745.1 Picea mariana | reverse complement strand
TCACATTGCCTTCTCTCCCTCCTTGTCTCCTTATGTCACACCTATCATCCACCCACCTTCAGGTCACGTCCCCTTATCACTCCTGCCTATCATCTACTACCAGGTGTTCTACTTCTCACCTCCATCTAGGCAGATGGTCCCCCTCCCGCCTACTACTGCGGCCTTTCCTCTGCCCCCACATCATCACCCTGTACCACTTCACCTCTGACATGTCCCAGCATAATACCAAATTTTTTCGTTGCCCGCACTTTCCTAGTCACCTTCCATATTCCACGTCTGTCCATATGGTCACCTCTCATATTACCTCCATGTTGATTGCGCCATCGTCCTCGCCAGGTCCTTGTCTGTGTCTACCAAGTGGGCCCCCTTGTAGCAGTCCAACGAAGCAGTCGAAGAACAATGAAAAACTGCCATGTCCTTCAGATGCAGATTTGACTTAGAGCTCTCCGATCCCGAGGAAGCAGTTATTAAAGCAGGTGGTGGTTGTTGAACATCATTTCCACCATAAATGGAAATCCAAGGAAAGGACCATCCATTAGTCCACTCAGCCGCAAGCCCATTCTGAAGCATGATTACATCTGGTAGAGTTCACCTCTGACCAGAGACTACACACACAGTTTTCCAGGAGGCATGCAGACGTAATTCCTTCAATGCAATGACTCGAACTCGATGTTGCAATTTTGGTTCCGAGTATATAGGAGTCATTCTCATATTTTGTTAATGTCTTTGGTTCAGCAGAGCTCCCAATCTATAATTTTGTTTTTCCAGAGTTGTTCTATGGTTATGTAGTCGACTTGAGGCTTTCATATTAATAGAAGTCAGCTCCCTTCCCTTTCCATTTTGTCTGTAAAAGTTGTTTAAAACAATCGGGCATGGAGGATCCAGTCGAGGATCGTTATACTGTTATGATGTAGGTTTTATTATGATAGTATCGTGATCAGTTTTGATCATTTCCCTGTGTCCCCTTTCCCTTCTCACATTGAATGGCTTGGGCATGGAGGATCCAGTCGAGTTGTTGCAGTTGTAGGATGATGGAGGATTGATCATACTGTAGCTATAACTATGTCCCTTGTAGACATATTTTGTTTTCTGTACTTGAGCTCAAGAATTCTCTTCATCTTGGTTTTTCTTCTATGAGTTTTTGGAAGGCCTGATTCCCAGAGCAATATCCTTCATACTTTCCCCTAAGTCTTCCCTCTTCTCTCGCTTTAACTTAATTTACTGACTGAAGTTAATGTACCCCTCACTTCCCTGTGTGTTTCCTGTCTAGTTTTGTGTTGAACATGTTTCATGTTGTTGTGTTTTGGCCATCAACCATCCACGTTTAAACCAAAATCCACCCCAACACTGATGGGTATCGGGATTACCTCTGTTGCAATCCAGAGGTGAATTCCCGTGCTAACAGATGGTAAGACAGAAAAGAGAAAATACCATTACAAATGAGAGAATCAAACAAAGATGAATTATCAGTTGTAAATTTAAAAGAAATAACATAAGGCTCACTATAATGAATAGAGCACTTAACTGAGAGTGAATTCTAGACCTATAATCACTAAAAACAACAACTTCATTAACCACATGAAACGAGCATCTATCAAGGATGAATTCCAATCATGTACTCATAGATATGCTTAGAAGAAATAATAGAAATGAAATGAATGTGAAATAGAGGAAAATACACTAAAGAATACACTATGATGAATCTCGACTGTCAAAAACATTGTACTAATGTATTAATTCATAAGGACATTCTAAGAAATTTACACATAGTCCCTTCACCTTCTTGGATGAAAGTTCCCCCCCTTCTCTAATACTTTACAATTAAATATATAGCATTAAAGGCCCTTTCCATCTCACAATTTTGAACTCCAACCCCTTTCCCAAAATAGAAACAGTTACAAATAGAACATGACATGTTTTAAGTGATCTCTTGTTTTTCAGGAGAAATGATAGGCTTCAAAACGCCACTTTTAATTCTCAAACCGTAACAACTATGTAAAATATGAGAAGGGTTTTTGTATATAATCTCATTATTAAGAAAAAACTCTCTCAGTTTCTTGAAATTCATCTCCATCTGGCCGAAATACGTGTCACAAAAACATGTCTCGAACAGAAAATTACAATTGAACAATATCGCTCCAAGATTCCTTCGAATATCCCAATTTGTGACACCTATGTGAAAATGAACAAGTTTAATTTTCTTGGGTCCATGCTTGACAATAACCTCCTTTTAATTTTGAAAATTCATTCTGGTTCATCCATAAATCATCCTGTAAGTCTCAACTACTGTGGAAACTAACTGTCACATCCTCTTTGAAATGTCACTTGTGCTTTTTTTTCAATCTAATTTTATTTATCCATATTCTCCATAATGTGGTTTTAAAAAACCATTTATTGCTTGCTTCCCGTCGTTTTGAAAACCATGTCTTTTTTTTCCCAATTTACCATTTCACTGTGAAAATTTTTAATCCTCTTCTTTTACTTCTGTAAAAAAATTGGATAAACAATTATCCAAATATTCTGTTCACATGCATTTTCTCATTTAATTATTTTCTATAGCAGTAAACATTAATCTCTCTGCTCTGTAAAATTTTATTTTTACCTCTGTGAAAAATTTCCACCGTGAGAACAATTTTATTTATTGGAAATTCCAGGAAAATATGCCACACATTTCTGAAACCAAACCATATAATAAATGGTTGCAATACTATTTCATAACTTGGGAGGAGTGGTTTTAAACCACACCACTTTTACCCCCAAAATGCATCACGTAAGAACACGTGCTCCAACACCAAAACAATGGTTTGGATTTTGGGACCACTTCAAAAAATTAACCTATGCTGACTTTCAACCCCCGAAATGTATATGTGCCCTCCATCCACCCTTTGAATTTTCCACTTAGTTTGAGATTCATGCCCATGATTTGACGCAAGGTCATGAATTAAATATTGGATTAAATTTTAATATAAATATTTTAATATAAAATTATTTATATTAATAATTATAAACCTTTTTCCATTTTTTTAAGGACTTTGGGCATATGAGGCTTATCACATGACTTTGTGGATAGGATAAGGGAGATTAAGCTTAATAAAAGGAATATTTTTAATTTTAAACGGGAATATGATAATAAGGGTAAAAGTGAATGAAGTGATGGGACCAAGGAATTTAGATAAGCATTAAGGCTAGATATAGGTTTGGGATATTTGCCAATTTTGACTCATGGAGTACATGACTATTTTGGATGATTAGCCGAGTGAAGGATTTAGGTGATGGGAGCTTGATAGAGCTACTGAAAAAGTTTTAAAATCTGAGTGGAAAGATAGCACAAGGGCCAGATGCTTTGGAAAAATTAATACAAATTGGCATGTGATAACAGGACAATTTGGAAAAAATTCTCAATTTCCAAATTGGACTTCCTCAACACCATCCATACCCTATAGACTATATGTGATTTCAACCTTGTTCAATGTGATTTTATTAATATATATTATCTTCAAACTTGGTTTGATGATTTCCTTTGAAAGCTACTTACCCTTGATTGGTCCAAAACTTATAAATTGGGCCCTCTAGTCACTAAACTCCCTGACCTTGTCCCAATTTAGTGATCACTCTTAATTTAAAAATCAAATCTTTCCTTGCCATAATATTCACACATGTGAAACCTTCTTCCAAAATTTTCACATGTGTGAAACCTCTTTCGTATTCTTCGCATGTGTGGAACCATTTTAAGTTTCATTGTGATTAGGGATTTCCTTACAAATTTTAGTGTCATAAGGTTCTGATTTCTGAATTGGTCCTAATTTTGAAATTGGGCCTCCTCCATGTGAATCCTTGCCCCAATGTTATGATCAATCCTGATGTCAAAATCGAGCTTGCCTTTTTCGAAAGGTGTGCAACAGGTCCCAATTTTGAGATCATTCTTTATCCTCAAATTGATACTCTTGACTCCTAGCTAATAATTTCTTTAGACCTTGCTATCAAACTTAGGAAAATGGCTTGAAAATTTGTTATAGCCTAATTCAACTCATAATATAAAAAAGGATCTTTGGTCAATGGAATTATTGACTTAATGTTAAAATTGCATAAGTATCTTGTGTTTTGTACACTAACATGATGGTAACCTACAAGCAAGGTATTTTTTAAGAATTCAAATAATAGACTTATGTATAGTATTATAGGTGACTATTTTGGTTTGAAAAATAATACATATAGATTGTAGGAGAATATTCAATAAAAAACATACAATTTACTATTAAAACTTGTAACGTTTTGGAGAATACTATCAATTTAATCATATCTATGTAAAAAATAGACGATTTTTTAACCAATTTGGTGAATATTCTTTTTAGAAAATGGAAAAAAAAATATCCAATTCGTGAAATTTCACCCCTAAACAATACCTTTCTTACAATAAATGCAAAGGGAAACAAATCAACAAGACGAGACTTAGATAGTTAAATAAAAGGAAGTTTGAACTAGAAAAGGAAATCAAAACCATTAGGTGGCACAAGAGTATAATAAGTTTGAATTAACAAATGGAAACAAACCCCTAGGTGGAAGAAAATGGATAGTTGAACAAAGAGGACAACTTTTCAATAATGGAATCAAACTAATAAAGAAGGATTTAGAGTTGGAAAGAAAACAAAACTCAACTGACAGAAGAGGAAACTAAACAAAGAATCAAATAGACAAAAGGGGGAATTGGATATCCATATAAAGAAATCACAATCATTAGCCTCCCTTTGCCTCTCTTGTATGAATAAGATTAAATTGATAAAGAAAGGGATTTTTCCTTGTGCATATTGTACACTTTTCTATGAAATGTTAATGAAAGAGAAGTTATTGGCCAAGATTTTTGGAGATAGAATTAAGCTCTAAAATGTGTGGTTTATGGAACATTTTCTACTGATTTACTAAGTTATGGAATGTTATAACCATTTTCTTTTATAATTCATACTTTTCTCACCTATAAGGACCTTGTTTATTTCATTTATATCACAAACTACTTTTCTATAGACTTAAGAATAGTATTGTAATCAATTAATCATTGTTACTGGGATATTTCCCTCATGACCTTGGGTCATGTAGCAACATAGTGAGACTAGATATAGAAGATTAAATATACCCTCACAATCAAACATGCAAACAAAAAATAACTACTTTTTCACAGAGAGAGATAAGGAAAGGAGAGAATATAAGGTGTGCACCTTAAACCCTTCATTTGATGTCGATCCCTACTTCTACCTCTTGAAATGATCATAGCCTCTGTTAATTCAATCCTGCAATAAGAGACCTAGATTGTGCCGCAATGAGGTATTTATAGGTCCTCGTATCATATATCAAATGTACACTTCAAAGAATATATGAATAAACATGAACATATCATATTGCAATGAAACAAGTGAACACAATATTGGAAGGAAAATGTGTTCTTCAATTAATCAACGAAATAAGAGATTTAGTTACAACCTGGAGCTTCTTCTAGCATCGTTTCGGAACCAATCACCCAAGTTCCTCCTAAATTACTTCAAGCATCAAATCAATTAAACTCTTCCTCATATAGTCCGATAAGGATAGGAGCACACCTTATAAATATATATGAGAGGAAGTAACTCTGGAAAAGGGGTTTCCAAGTTGGGGTAAAACTTCTCAGAGGATGAAGGGGAAGGGAATATTGCTCAAATTTCTCAGCATAACCTTGCACCATCATAATGTTTGTCCTCATTCCTCAAAAGGTTCTTTTATACTATCCCAAAGGGTTTGGGGAGGTTTTAAATGGGCTTGTGGATGTTGGGAAATGATCCCAACTGAAAAACCCACCCTAAATCTCAGAATTATTTTATTTTTTATTATTTTTTAGGGAATCCGTGGTTTACACACTATAAAGGAGTGGATGTCCTCATGTTTCTCAAGGGAAACTCATGGATATGTTCAAAAATCATTTATTTTAGATGACTTGGATGAGGCAAGGTGAGATTTTGATTTTCCAAGCCAAAGGGAAGGGTAGGCCATAACACAAATGCATAGGTGTGGCATTTTATGCTATAACATATGCCCCCTAATGTGTGAGGTCATAAGGGAAACATGATGGTAGTAACACATTACAACTCTAAGAGATGAGGATGAATTTAGGTAAACTCCTAAAGGCTCTCAAACAACTAATCGAAAAATAGAAACCATCAGTCAAGATTAAGTGAGAGTATTATGTTCCCAAGTTAGGCATGCCCATGATTAGGAGTGATGTAACATGGCCTCAAAATCAAGTACTACACTTTGGATCCATGGTACATATGAAAGTATGACTAATTTCCACGTCCAGGAGCAATACATAGTGTATCCATGTGATATATAAAAGTAGAAAACATGGCCACAAGGAATACACAGTAGATCCATGTGAATGTATATCATATCCACAAAACGATACACAGTGGATCTATTTCTCAAAATAAAGAACATGGGATATTTGGGACTAATGGAGTGAACAATTTAATCCTATGCAAGTACCAATTTTTGTAGGGTGGTACAATGTATGTTGGGTAGGAGCACAAAATATGTGATGCTCATACTTCAGCTACACTATCATGCAAATATATGTGCTGGGGTCGAACACAATGAGACATTTTTTTATTATTGTTCACTGATGTATACCATTAATAAATGCGAGACAACCCACCGATGATGATGATGATGGGTGTCAAGGTACTATGGTGCAATATAAAAAGTTTGAATAAATGAGTTTATGTCGAACACCTCGTAGAATCTATCAAGCAGGGGATATTGACGTATTCCCACTGTCAATAGCAAGGGAACTTGGCACTAATGACTGAAAGCCTCAAGCTACTAAATATAACTCTACATCCCTATCCAAGAGAAAGATGTTTTGAATTCGATAGGAAAAGATCTATTGGAAGGAAATCATTATGGCATCCTCCATCATCCAACACGAGGGGATAGGAGAAGGCCAAAGATTTGGAAGGACTCAGATGAAAATATTGTAAGGACCACACCGAGGTACAACTCCAGCATGAAACAGATGAAATAGTGCATGACAAAGACTCTTTGAATAGTAGTCAATGATGCAGACCACTGACAAAGATGAGGAATCTTGGGGTGAAATGGACACCAAGGTACCACATGAATCTGTATGTGTGAAGATTGTTTTTGATATTGAACACAAGGGAAATTTCTCAGTCAAGGACCAATGATGGTTTGTCATCTATTGAGAAAAAGGTCACCTATCAATAATGTAAATAGGCCCATTGTGCAACTCTAGGTCATACTCTTAGAGCAATGTGTTAGAGTCGATAAGAGAAAACCCTCCAGCAAGAAGTCAAAGGGGACCTTCCATGCTAGCCCGTGTAAGAGACATAGATACTTGTGATGATGAGATAGACTTGAATGACTTAGGAAGGCCGACTTACAAGGTAAGAAAATTTAATAGAGAATGGACGACTAGGATAAAACTTCCCTTGAACAAAATCATGACACATTATGTGACTTAGACAACATGACTATAAACTAGGATACATTTGTGATATAGAAGGCATCAACAAATGATCCATTTGGTTGGAAGAATAACCAAATGGGGGAGATCAAACTCAATGGTGAGAAAAAAGTCTTGTAAATACACATTATACCCAAAATTATGAGATATTGACTCAAGATTGTGCTTTGTTCAAGGGAGACAAAATTGTTTCCAACAAAAGAGATGGACCTTTTCCCCCTTTCTTTTTTATTTTTTTGGTCTTTTTCATATTATAAAAGACTGAAAAGGAATAAAATAATGCTAAATTATAGTGGAGGAAACGATTGTTGTGGTCAATTAAACTAGTTCCAGAGTGTAAGGAACACACCTATGCTGAATGTAAGGAAAGCATGTGCGGGATAAGGATACTGGGGGAATGTTTCCTCCAGGAATAAAGTTTTCGAGTCACAAAGGAAATGATTCCAAGGTTGGGAAAGTGATAGGAATGCATGAGAAATTGGTTCAATAACAACATCTTGAAGCCAACATTAGGCCTATAAGCATGAGTGATTAATGTGCAATGCAGTTCTTTTTCATAGGTTTAGTCCTCTGGGCACAAAAAAGCATAAAACAATACCAAGGAGAACTCTTCTAGCCAATGTTGAATAGAGTATTCATTTTTTTTAATTAGTCTATTTGGTCTAGAAAAGGGTTAAACTTATACCAAAATACACATCCTTTCAAATCCATTTAATGAGTGTGAAAGAAACAAGTTCACTTGGTGATCTTTTCATTTTTAAGGAATCTGAAAAGATCTTAACTAAGACTCTAGGATGTTTTTATGAGAAATATATAATGGGGGGAGTCCTATAGGTAGTTGCCAGAATGATATTGAGTAAGAAAAATGAATTTTGAATGAAAATTCATTGTGGGATTAAAAGGACTCTCGATCCTAACATAGATCTTGCAGCATAGGCACCATAATACAAAGGGATTATAAACTAGAGAACCTATGTAAGGTAGGCTCTACCATCAAAAAACTGATGTTTTTTAGAAGATAGGAAGGTGTTTTCACTTGATAATGGGATTGAACCTAGGTTAAGGTGGCAATGGTGATTGATAATGCAAAATTTGCAGGTGGATGCAACCTATGCTAAATGACAGTTACAAGAACATCACCTGCCCAGAATCTTGAGAAAGACTTGGTCATTCATCCAAAAGAGTCCAAAAGTGTCCAAACTATATCCTTAAACCTAAAATGATAAGACAATGCTACAAGGAACTTTATCATTAGTTTAATTTTTTGGAAAAGATAGGAAACTATAGGAAGTGGGCTACAAAACTTTTGTATAAAATAGAGTTAATTTACCAATTTACTAACTCATTTTACCATTTTCACCAAAAATTGACCAAGTTAATAAAACCCTTGAACTTTCATTTGGATATTCCTGGAGCTTGGAGCAATGAAAACATCGACCACTTGGAACAATATGTATCCTACCCCTAGCGTTGCATTTCATTATTACATTTTTTCCATTGCTTGCAAAATTGGGGGTTAAGGTACCCTTTTTAAACCTATCTCTACACATCTATGGGTTTCCTTAAGAAGACCCGCGGATATCCATGGCTGGTAGAAAAACCAATCATGGATATCCACAACTGTCACAACTAAAGCCCCCAGATGTCCATAGTTAAGTTAGAAAAAATTAATAATAACATCCATTATTTTTGAACTTGGGCAAAATGTCCATCCATTAGAGGGAACATGAACATGAGGAGGTTGATCATGTGGTATTTGATGATGATGAATCCAATCAAGTGCTCCAAGAGAGTGGCATGTATAAATTATTTCAAATTCATGGGATGAGATCGCAAAAGTGATTACTAAATATCTTTATCGACTATTGGCACCCATATGTTGAGGCATTCATGCTTGGAGGGAAACCATTGATGATGAATGTAGAGGACATATATTTCTTCACCATTTTATATCGTAGAGGGGAAGTTCCTAAATTCCAAGCCCGTGATGGAGGTGTTCGGACCATCAATTATTACATCAATGAGTATTGTGATGATGACACAGAGAAGACTGGTTCTCAGGTACCTATCAAACATATTACCAACCTTAGTCTCTGAGTCATTTTATACACCATCGTCCATATTGTAGGGTCCAACTCTTTGCATTTGGCTTCTCAGGCCCAAATGAAACATGTGTTTGAATGCTTTAGGCCAACCATGTTCAAATGTATCACTTGCATGTTGAATTGCATGAAGTCTCAGCTCACTAACTACAAATTGAGGAATACTAAGAACTTTGTATTTGGTAGTTTCCTTTGCATGTTTTTATTTGAGAGGGTGCCCATGATGAGCCACAGGACCTATGTGCGAGGACATTTGAAACCATGGCCCACCATGGTATGTTGGACTGATTTGTTGGCCCACCTAGGAGGAGGGAAGTTATCAAACCCTTATGATGATGACTTCTTCTCTTCGTGGGACTGTCAGGTCCCTTTTATCGAGAAATACCCTTATACCGATATTGAATTCACATAGGATACCAATGTCATCATTCCTCCCAGTGACCAGCCACATGATATAGGTAATTTTAATTTAATTTTATTTATTTATTAGTTTTTAATATCATATCTATATAGGAAAATGATCTACCTTTTTGTGAGATCCATGATACTGATGCACTCTTATTTCTTACAGATAGAGAACCAACGAGGTAATCTAGTGTCCCATGATGCATTCGTACATGACGAGAGGAGGTAGGACCAAGTGATGATGCAACATAGACTTTGAGGAGTGTGGGAAAAAACTTCAAGTCCCTAACCCGCAATGTTACGATGGTGATCATTGATGTCTTACATGTAGGCATGTAGTGCCATGTAGTGAGGGTACCCTGACCATGGGTCTCATTATTCTGGCATTTGGCCAACGCCAGACTTTGTTATGATAGGGTTCATCGACCTCAGGATTAGATTTACTATGTGCTCATGGAACCATTTTGTACTTATATG